>MU672706.1:50560-75701 GCA_026770625.1 Nicotiana glauca | reverse complement strand
TATAGGGAATGTCAAGGCGTACGACCCGATCCAACATAAAAATAAATGGTGCACTGCCAGAGGGTCGAATGGCACGAACCATAGATGCATCTATCAACCTGCCGAGGCAATCGGCCCACTCCCATGAGAGTAGTAAAAATAAATACCCCGCTCGCGAATCATACGTGCGACGTGATCAAATATCTATTTAAGGAATTTCCCCACTTGCAAATCATACATGCCACGCAGTCAAATATAAATTTATTAATAACTCAAACTCATTTTCTTGATTCTTTTCAAAGTTAGAGACAATTCAACGTGAAGCTTTTAAGGTAATTTTCCCTGCTTGTGAAACATACATGCAACGCGGTTACACATAGATTTCTTAAGTTATTATAAGATTCCTCAATTGTATGTATATAGGGAATGTCAAGGCGTACGACCCGATCCAACATAAAAATAAATGGTGCACTGCCAGAGGGTCGAATGGCACAAACCATAGATGCATCTATTAACCTGCCGAGGCAATCGGCCCGCTCCCATAAGAGTAGTAAAAATAAATACCCCGCTCGCGAATCATACGTGCGACGCAATCAAATATCTATTTAAGGAATTTCCCCGCTTGCAAATCATACATGTGACGCAGTCAAATATAAATTTATTAATAACTCAAACTCCTTTTCTTGACTCTTTTCAAAGTTAGAGACAATTCAACGTAAAGCTTTTAAGGTAATTTTCCCTGCTCGCGAAACATACGTGCAACGCGGTTACACATAGATTTCTTAAGTTATTATAAGATTCCTCAATTCATTTTGAAAGTACTAAGTTTAATGGAAGCACTTAATTCTTAAATTCCTGAATTAAAATAACTTTCAACACAATTATTACGCAACCTCAAATCTTATTTCTTCTCAAGGCAAACAATAATGTCAATCAACAATAATATCAACAAAGCATGATGTAACCTAGGACTACCCGAACATAGTCATAATAGTAGCTATGCACAGACTCTTATCACCTCGTGCGTACATAGCCCCCACAAATAGGAGCACATATTTAATTACTTCACCTATGGGGTTAATTTCCTCTTACAAGGTTAGAAAAGAGACTCACCTCGCTCCGATGTTCCAAAACTAGCTCCTTAGTCCTTCAAACAACTCGAATCGATGCACAACGCTCCAAAACTAGCAATGATTATGCAAACCTGATCACGCCCAACTATGTCTTATAAAAAGGACTGAGCGGACGTTGCAAATATAATCTTAGTATTGAGCCCAGAGTCGAACCCACAAGGAATTAACCTATCAGTTACTCTTGTTAGACTCACTAAATTCTACATAATCAGCTTCCCAAACATTTTGAGTAAAATTGAGAATATTTTTACTAACTATAACTGACTGCAAATTAAGTAAATAAAGACTAACTATGATTAAGTTGTAAACAATTAAGAGAAGGATCTAAGGTTATGATTTTCCCTATTGATGGAATCCCTTCCTATTATGTTTCATGTAGATTTGCCTAACCGTCTCTATCAATCATGAACACTCTTATTACCATAAATTTCTTCCGAGTAATCACGACAATTTACTAGACGCACTCTCCCGAGTTACGCTAGCTAGATTTTATTACAACTCACTTTAGATTGCACCCAAGGCTTCGTTATCCCTAATCCTGCCTTTAAACCCTCAGTTGTTGATCCCTCGTACACTTTGAGAGTGGTGTTGTTCAACAATTACCTAAATATGCACACTCTCCCGAGTAATACATACTAAATAGGCACAGCTAATTTAGGATCCTATCAATTAACTACAACAAGAACGTAGTTGAACAAATAGAGAATAAACCGGGAAAACTATATTAACATAACACGAAGTTCATCCTTCAATAGGTTCCATCAAAACCCTAGACAAAGTATTTAGATACTCATAACAAAGCAACATGAAATCACTAAAGTATTCATAATGAGCAAAATAAGATAACAAATAGAAGATGGAAAAACTCTAATGGTTGATTGCTCTTCTCACACTTGTTCTTGCCTCCTATTCAGTCTAAAAACAAGTTTAACCTTTGCTTGGGCGAGTTTGTTGAGTTTATAAAGGGTTAGGGTAAGTTTCCCCCGATTTACACTTTATTCCCAAAATTTCTGGGCAGTTACACAGTCGACCGTGGTCGCGGCAGAACGCAGCATGACCGCGGTGAAACGCAACTATTCTGCCTCACTTTCTTGGCCTGTCGCGGTCCAGTTGCGGTCGACCGCGGTCGCGGTGGCTTCTTTCCCAGTCCTCCTTTGCCTCTTTATTGCTTATTTTCGTTTGGGTTCTTCTTGATTGGCCTTATATCTACATTATTGACTCCAAAACACTCCATAGTCTCTTCCTAACTTGGATTAGTCCCAGCAAAGCAAAAGAACACCAATTAGAGCATTTTGTTATCATTTAGCCTTTAAAACAACAATAAAGTATAGTACATTTGGAGTGTAAATAGCGTGTATATAGCCTTTTATCAAAACCCATTAATATCCGTTCGGATACTCATTACAATCCAATTTATAATAATTTCTAACCTCGATCGAAAAGTTGATAAAAATCACCATTGGGCCCACGTGCCCGGATTCCAAAACATTTCGAAGATAAAGTTTACCCACAACCTCACGAACTCAAATATATAATTTTACTATTAATCGTAGTCAAAATCCAAGAATACCAAATTTCTAAGTTTTCATCAAAATCCCAAATTTCTACTAATTTCCATGCTAAAACATATACATAATCAATGTATTTAACTCAAACTAGTATAAACCACTTACCTCATGCTTGGTGGTGAAAATGGCACTCCCAAGTTGCTCAAAAATCAACTCCCATGAAAGGAATGGAGTGAAAATGAGCCAAACCCCGATTTTTAAAGAACCTCACTACCTCCAACCATTCCGCACCTGCGGTCACTTGACAGCTTCTGCAGTTCCGCTGGTGTGGCCTCAATATTGCTTCTGCGTCTTTCACCGGGCCTCTCAACTCCGCATCTGCGGCTCCACAAATGCAGGTGCAGTCCCGCTTCTGCGGACGTTGACCGCATCTGCGGTCCACTCCTTCCCCAGCAAAAATCTGCTTTTGCGGGTCACTTCCCGCTTCTGTGGGCCCGCACTTGCAGTGCTCTTCACGCAGGTGCGGTTACACCAGAAGCCCAGCTGCTTCAGCCCTTCCTCAAATTCCATTTTCAATCTGTTAACCACTCGGAATCTACCCGAGGCCTCGAGACCCCGTCCAATCATACCAACCAGTCCTAAAACATAATGCGTACCTGCTCGAGGGCTCATATATCATCAAACAATGCTAAAACCATGAATCGTGCTCCAATTTGAACTTGATGAACCTTAGAACTTCAAATTTCTTCATTCGATGCCGAAACCTATAAAATCACATCTGATTGATCTCAAATTTTAAGCACAAGTTATATTCAAATGTACGGACCTAATCCACTTCCAGAATCGGGATCCGACCCCGATATCAAAAATTCCGCTTCTGGTCAAACTTCTCAAAAACCTTCAAATTTCTAACTTTAGCCAGATGACTCCAAATGACCTATGGACCTCCAAATCCATTTCCGATCGCGCTCCTAATACCAGAATCACCATACGGAGCTATTCCCAAACTCGTAATCCCAAACAGACATTGATAGCATTGTAATTCACTTCCACCCAAATTTATGAAATTCTTCCAAAATGCTAACTTCCACAATAGGCACCGAACGCTCCCGGGTCATCCAAAACCCGATCCGGCATACGCTCAAGTCCGAAATCATCATAGGAACCTACTAAAACTTTTAAATCCTGATTCCGAGGTCGTTTACTCAAATATTCAATCTTAGCAAATTCTTCCAACTTAAAGATTTCGAAATGAGAATTCTCTTTCCAAATCAACCTCGAACTTCCCGGGTATCAATTCTGACTATGCGTACAAGTCATAATTCCTGTAGCGAAGCTACTCATGGCCTCGATTCATTACAAACACAATAGAAACTTAGTCGAGCCTTCAGATCACATCAAACATCGCTAAAACCATAATCACGCATCGATTCAAGCCTAATGAACTTTTGAACATCTAACTTCTACATTCGATGCCGAAACCTATCTAATCATGTTCGATTAACCCAAATTTTTCACACAAGTTACAAATGACACAACAATCCTACTTCAACTCCCGGAACCCCCATCCGAGCCCGGTAACCACAAAGTCCACTCTCGGTGAAACTTCTAAATTTTCAACTTTCGCTATTTCAATCCTAAATCAACCAGGGACCTCTAAAATCATTATCCGGATTCGCTCCCAAGTCCAAAACTACCCAACGGAGCTAATGGAACCATCAAAACTCCATTCTGGAGTCGTTTACACATAAGTCAACATCCGGTCAATCCTTTTCAACTTAACTTTCCAACCTTGAGACTAAGTGTATCAACTCATTTTGAAACCTCTCCGGACCCGAACCAATCACCCCGGCAAGTCGCATAACAATAATCAAGTATAGAATGAGCAGGAAATGGGGGAACTGGGCTACAACTATCAAAACGACCGGCCGGGTGGTTACACAAGTGCATGAGAATCTACTAAAATATATAATACTACTACAACAACTATGTGGAATAGAAAATAAATAGAATATAGTAAATGAATAGGATGAAGACACCATGTGATAGGAATCATAACATGGAATGCAGCGTACCACAAAGTCTCCTCAGCAGTTGCGCCTACGGGCCTAGTTGACCACCAAATGTACATTATCTCAGCAGCTACATAATTAGTGCAGAAGTGTAGTATGAGTACAAAAATTTACACGTACCCAGTAAGTATCTAGTCTAGCCTCGAAGAAATAGTGATGAGGAGTCGACACTGACACTTACTAGTGGTCTAATGATAATGTATATAAAAGTAGACAGGTATGAAACACAACAATTAGCAACAAAATCGATAAATGTAATGACATGATTCTCATCGTAAAAAAAATTACAAAATCATCAAATACCATAAATTGCAGCGTAGGAAACAAGTATAATCAATATCAAATACAATGTCAAATCTCAAGTTAGGAAAAACGCACATATATGTTGACTCCCAATCGAATACAACACACAAGTTTGCCGAGACGAACCGCCCGATCCCATAAAAGTATTTCATAGAACTGGCTAGGCAAATGGTCCAATGCTATAATAGTACTCATGATACTGCCGAGGCGAGAAACCCGCTCCCATGAGAGTGTGTTACATAATACTATCGAGACGAATGACCTGATCCGATAACGGTACTGCTGAGGCATTTAGCCCGATCCCATAATAGTACTGCTGAGCCATTCAGCCCAATCCCATAGGAATAGTGAAAATTTTGATGTGTAACTATCCCAATGCACGAATATATGTGTGATAGTTATGAAATTCTAGAAACTTTCGGACAAATACGTACAATGGGGAAGAAATCCGTTAGAGAAAGTATAATTTTTGTGACTAATCAAGTAGCGCACCCAGTATCTAATATAGCAGAGTTCGATGCTCCATGCAAGTCTAGTCTTGGACTAAACACTAAATTAAAGCATTTAAGCAAAAACAAATAAATCAAGTAGTAGAATTAAAACATGATGTGAGTCTAAGTCTACCCGGATATAATCAAGAATCTAGCATACGCACATACACTCATCATCTCATACATGCGTAGCTCCCCTAATACATAGCACATAACAAGTATAGCACCTATGTCACGACCCAAAAACCCAACCATCAGGCCGTGATGACGCCTAACATCCACTTGCTAAGTAAGCCAACATTAGTTAAAGAATTTAGCAATTTAACAGTTTTGAAAGCATAATATTAATAATTATAGAATGAAATACTCTGAATACATATAATAAATCCATAAGTAATGTTGTCTATACTAATCCCTAAAATTCAGAGTCATAAGTATAGAACTGACTAGAATACTACAAATATAGTCTGAAATAAAATACAACTGTTTAAAACAAGATAAACAGTAAAAAGATAAAGAAAGAGACTTCAGGGACTGTGAATGTCGGGTAGATCTACCTCAAGTATCCTAGATAGGTTTGATTCGAGCAATCTCCTCTATGTAGTACTAGGACCCACATCAAAATCTACACAAAAAGTTCAGCAATGTAGTATGAGTTCAACCAACCCCGTGTATCTATAAATGTCGAGCCTAACTTCGGCGAATTAGTGATGAGGATATGGAAATACACTCACTATAAACTCGAACAAATAATAAATAGAAGGCAACTAAAATATAAAGAAAATGGATAAACTTTTAAGAATGAGACCCGAAGGTCAACTAGCAAAGGGCCTAAGAATAACACCATCTCATAACCACCTCGTTACGATGCTCAAACCAATCCTAATATCATTTTAGTATTTGTTGTGAAATGAAACCCGATCCCAATATCATATAAATATTTGTTTCAGCGAACAACCCGTTCTCATTATCAGTTTATTTCCATTCGGTTGAGGTGTTGTAACGACCCGATCGGTCATTTTGGATATTTTCATTAAGTTAGGTGGTTTGAGGTCTTCAGTAGTTTCATATTGTATATTGTGACTTGCGTGTATCTTCAGTTTTGGTTTTCGAGTGGTGTGGGATTGATTTGGAAGAATAATTCACATTTTTGAAGCTTTGAGTTGGAAGAGTTGACCAAGTTTGACTTTTGTGTATTTGACCTCGAATCAAAGTTTGATGGTTCTGTTAAGTTCGGATGGTGATTTTGGACCTGGATGTATGCTCGAATTTGTATTTTGATGTTTCTATAAGGTTTCGGCTCTATATGGTGAAAGTCAGCAATTTGGAGGTTTGGAAAGTTTGTAGGTTTGATCAAGTTACACCCCATGTTTTCGTACGTGAGAGTACGTCGTAAGTCAATTGATGTAAGCTCAGTAATGATATTATATTTGGAAGCATATAAAGTAAATTAATACCTTGGAGGTTACAAGTATTTAAGATCATGAATAAAAAGTACCAAGAGTGTTGGAAGGCATAGAAGCAAACGAATTGAAGAAAATAAGTTTCGTCGAAAGTCGATAAGTGAGAAAAGTTATAACATATACTTTTGGAGCGAGACTAGGGTGCTTAATATGATAAGAAGGTTATGTTAAAAGTTATTTTAGTCGTGTGTGTCCTTTTGAAGTCAAGCTAGTCGTGGAAGAAAAGTTGACAAAGGTCATCATAAGTTACATTCATAATATGCTGAAAATTAGGTCAAATATAGCTGAGCTTTTCTCCCATTATATTTGGAACTAAGGGATGATACACATACCAAATTGAAGGAATACGAGCCTAGTTTCAAACTCATTAAACCATTTGCCGATATGACGTTGGAATAGAGATATATTCGTATGTTTGCGAGACTGCACCAATATTTTAAAAGGAGTTTTCAGGGTGATTCCTAGGGCGAGGTGCACCAAAAATGCCCCGAGGCGATGGTGTGGGTCTAAAGTCTCAAGAGGTGTACGCCCAACAATTCTAGGTGTACGCCCAGGCATTCGGGGTGTATGCCCAAACGTTCGGGGCATACATCCCATCGTTTGAGGCGCGTTTTATTAGTGAGGAGTAAACCCCAGAGACGTTTTCAAATTAAAATAATATTTGTTGAATAAGTACTTCATTTAATATCCAAATTCTCAAAAAATTTAAAAAGGAACTGAATGTATTTAATTTAAAAGTCAAGACCTTTTTATATTGATTGAAGCCCTAATTCATGGTCTTTTCATTTTCTTTATCTTGTCTGCTAGTCTGTTAATATCTTCCAAAAGTAACGAATATTCAATTTTTTAAAAAAAATACAAAGAAAACTCCATTCTCCTTCATAGCAACAAGTTTAAAGTTCAAATTGCAGGTTAATTAGTCATTCTTTTTGTTCATCCATGTAGAAAAATTTATTCTTTTCGACTCAAGTTACATGTGCTTCTAAGTAGCATATAATAGATTGTTATGAATAATTTTTTATGGGTATGGAGCACATCTCTCTCTCTCTCTCTCTCTCTCTCTCTCTCTCTCTCTCTCTATATATATATNCAAAGACTGATAGGTAGGTTGATGTACATTACTATGACTCGACCTGATATATCTTTTAGTATTCAGACTCTCAGTCGGTTCCTTCAAAATCCTAAAAGATCTCACATGGAAGTTGCACTTAGAACTGTAAGATATCTAAAAAAATAGCATGGCCAAGGAATTCTATTATCCAGTATTTTAAAAGGCATTTTCGGGGCGAGCCTTGGGCCGAGGTGCACCAAAAATGCCCCAAGGCGATGGTGTGGGGCGAAAATATCAAAAGGCAGACCCGGGCATTTGAGGCGCGTTTTATTCAGTGAGGCGTAGGCTCTAGAGACTTTTTCAAATTAAAACAAAATTTATTGAATAAGTCCTTCATATAATACCCAAATTCTCGAAATTCAGCTTGGGATTACTTAAAAGTTAAAAAGGAACTGAAATATATTAAATTTAAAAGTCAAGACCTTTTTTATTGATTGAAGCCCTAATTCATGGTCTTTCCCAATGCTTTATCTTGTTCACTAGTCTGATAATATCTCCCAAAAGCAACGAATATTAAACAAAAAAATTACAAATATAAAGAGAACTCCATTGTCCTTCATAGCAGTAAGTTCAAAGTTCAAATTGTAGGTTAGTCATCCTTTTTGTTCCTCCATATAGAAAACTTTATTCTTTTAGACTCAAGTTACTTGTACTTTTAAGTAGTGTATAATAAATTGTTTTGACAAATTTTTTGTGGGGATGGAGCGTATAATAAATTGTTCCTCCATATATATATATATATATATATATATATATATATATATATATATATATAGTTTTCTTTAATTTTTATGCAATTTTACCTATTTATAAATAGTTACTGTAATTATATTATTTTATAAAATATTAAAAATTAAATACCTATGGGGATTACGCCTCGTGCCTCGGGGCTTACACCTTGCTGAGGCATATGTAAAATGTCTCGCCTTACACCTTTTAAAACACTGAACTGCACGAGCAGATCCAATGGTACCCACTTAGGCGGTGGGTGATTCTCCAACCTTTAAAGATCGGGTCAAGGCTCATTTGGGGTCATTTTTAGACCCAACCAGACCTTATACTCTCCCTAAACACTCTCAAAGCAATCTCTATGATTCTAGAGTGAAAACCAAAGAGAAAAACATGAATCCAACGCTAGAGATCTCGTGGTGCTTGCTAGATCAGAGTCCTTCATCTTGTGGTTGTTTTGGAGGATTATTCAAATGATGTAGCCTCAGATTTCGTATTTTTCTTGTTGATTAAGGTAAAAATCAGCCTGTCCCTCATATATATTAGAATTTCAAGGAGAAATTCAAGTGTTTACCCACCAACTTGAATACAAAAGTTGATTCGAGAAGAGAATACAACTCATATAGTGTTGTGGTGTGATTGAGTGTTGTTGTGAGCTAAAACAGCTAAGGATTTCAAGTTATATATACTTCTTAAGGTATGTAATCATGTTCTTGATTTTTCTTAAGGTTAATCATGTTTTGGTTGAGTTTTTTAAAAGGAAATCTACAAGATATTGACATAGCATAAGGAATCGTTATCTCTTTATATGGGTTGTGTTGAGGCAATATATAGTTTGTTGTGGCTGGAAATTATTATAAATAGTTCTATTATGTTATGAATATTTTTGTTAATATTATCTATGTGTTAATGAAGCTGATTGAAGAAGGTAACATGAAAAATAAGAGGTTGACGATAAAGGTTAAGGTGCTAGGCGTGTAGACTATTTTTGAAGATTATTCTTATGATATTTTGGGATGTAGATGATATAGTAAGTGTAAGTATGATGTTATAGATGTTGTAGGAAGATTCATGGAAAATTAATTGGATTCAAACTATATGTTTTTAATCATAAATCGAGCTTGCTGCTTAAAATGGTTGTTGAAGTAATCGAAGAGCTTATTGTGAATTATATTTTTGTTGTTTGAGCTATTTGGTGACTTTTAGTAACTTATGGGATGTAATAAAAATTGGGGAGGTGCTGTCCGTTATCTTGTAGAATATTGGTTTTGACATATGAGAGTTACAATGCTTATATGATGATGACAAAGTTGGTTTACTTATTGTAGGTGTAAGAAGATCATATTAAGCTTTGTTGACGATTGGAGAGAAGATAGCAAAGGTATGTTAAGGTTGTCCCTTCTTTCCTTTTGGCATGATCCATATGATACAATGAAACAAGTATTGATACCCAATTTTTTCCTAAGTATTTTTTGGTACCCAAAACACTTCCAAAATAACATATATATGCGTATATAAGCACACCCAAGAGTTTTGGTACTTTTCCAAATTTATTGCCTATTTTAATACCACAAAATCCAATAATGTGTTCCCAGAATCATCATTTTTGGTGAACAACTTATTTCATTCTCATATTTACACCAAGATATAATTAAGATAATTTTTGTACATTTTTACAAATTCATTCGGTATTTTTAAAGCTAAATTGCATGTAATTGCAATTATAGCCTATTTTATGATTACTAGCGTTTTATAATTATAAAACTACTTCCAGTATTTTTAATTGATATTTATATAGTATTTGTTTGCTCAGTATTTTTAATTTAATTTTTAAATCATTATTATTATTTTTATAAAATAAAAAGTGGAAATTTGGCTATTTAACATTTAGCCCATTTGTGTTTCAATTACAACCCTTTCTCTTTTCAATTTTAGCCTTTAATTTGATCCAATTCCGCCCCAATTTAAGAACGACCCAATTCCTAAAATACCCAACCCACGACCTGATCTAAAAACCCGTCCGATTTTCTTTAAATCCTGGCCGTTGATCGTTTTGATCAACGACTGTAATTTGGTCTTTCCTTTTTTAATCCCTAACCCACCTAACCATACTTCATTTGCATAGAGACGTCGCCCTTGAAACCCTTCGTCTCTCAAAACTCTCTCTAGCCTCTCCGAAACCCTAATCGCCTCCTACCTTATCTCACCTCATTTCCACCGGAATCCATGGCGTCTCTGACCATTGATGGTCTGTACTCACTCTCTCTCACCACTAAGCCTAAGTTACTCGAAGGTTGGAGGCCTGACCTCGATGGTCCTCCTTCAGATCCATCTCAGATCCGTAGATCTATGGTTTCTCCGGCCACGCTCCAGCATATTCAAGCATTAGAGACCTGATTCCTGACCTGCTCGACTCAGGATCTGATGTCTTCCAAGATTTTCTCATTTCTAGGGCTTCTCTGAACCCTAAAGTTATTCGAGGTTCCTTATCTGTTTGTTTGCCTAGATCCATGCTGAATCTATGCTATACTTGACATTTTAAGTGATTTCCCCAAGTTTTCTTTCCAAAATCGTCTGAGTTCAATTTAGGGTTTCTGCAAAGTTTTTCGAAAAAATATCTTCTGGTTCTTCTTTTGCTTCTCTTCATCCGTTTTTTTTCATATCATGTTTGTATGACTTCTCTACTACGCATGTACTATTTTTTCTACTTTTCTTTTTATGTGTGTGCTCACATGTTAATCTGTGTTAGGCTTTTCTTTACTCTTCTATTATATGTACTTACCATTGAGTTCTTTGATTTCGTTTGCTAAGCATGTTTCATCTATTCTGTTTAAGCTTGTATCTCCCCTTCTCTCCTAGACTTGTCTAAGTTCCGAGTTTTTCTAAAACATGTTCTTCAAACCTTAAAGCAATTTTCTTTCTTTGATTGTTTCAAACCTGCTATCGCATTTGTTTGTTTCTCATGAGGCTCCTTGAGTTTGTTAGCTTGCCTTCTCGTCTCTATGTTTGATTTGATTGGAAACCCTAGAATTTGGGGGTTTATTTGACAAGTTGGATTAGGGTTCCACTTTGGGACCCTGAACTTTCAGACTCACTATGAGTTTATAACTGAACTCGTACTCTTTTGTTATGATCCTGAACCTTTCAATGGTAAACTCTTCTGTTTGATTTGTCTGCTTTATATGAGAGGAACTCCTCTTTCAAAAGAATTTGACAAGTACTTGATTGATTTTAGATTCCTTTAATGGGGTTTTGACTGATTGAACTGATTTTTCTTCGATTGAACTTCCTCTACCTATTCCTGACTAGGTTCATTCGAATTAAACCTGTTGCCTTGATTTTTATTTGTTGTCTAATTGATTACCTTCCCTTTTCTTTACCAACCAAGTACCGTTGAGTTCTTTCCTTAAATAAACTTTATGTATTTTCCCTTCTTATGCTACTATGAAAGATTCTACTCAAATTTCCTTTCCTTATTTACATTCTCCGGTTTGAAATTGAATCCCCTAACTTAAGGGAGAATATTTGAGATTGATTTTTAAAGGTCTTCTTACCTTTCTTACTTGTTCATATATACTATAAAAGGGGCTGCCCTTCTACACTTTAGACAGTCAATTTGACACGATCAATTTTGAATACTTTCACACTACTCTCAACTGAATGCTTTTAATTCCACATACAAACATTCGAGTTCTTGCTCTAAACTCACACACACACATAAAGTGTTCTCTCTGATTGTGGCTTGTTTGCAAAAGTCTTGCTTTCTTTGCTCATCTTTCTGAAACTGGTATGTTCTATGTTTAAACTTCTGCCTCTCCCCTATGTGTTTATTCTACAGTTCACCCTTTGTTTGGCCTACTGTCTATATGCTGTAACTTTCTGTAAGCATTCTTCCTTCTTTGTTTCTGTTCTTATATGAATCCCTACCCCTAATTCCCTTTGTATGGCTAAGCTATGGTTAAAATACATGGCAATATTTGGTATTATTGACCATGGACATGAACTGGACCCTCTGAGTCCTAAGCGCTCTCAATTCCCATCCCCATTTCCCTTTCTATGTATGCTGAGTTTGAGACTTTGGTCTGGAAGTGTACTAATCACTGTCCGGGCCATGGCCTGACCTTCAATAGTTCTTACTCTTAAATGTTTGGCTGACAGGTTGGTCAGGGGTGTGCCAGCCTATCATATGGCTGGGCATGACGACCAGCCTGCCTTGGCATTCCCTAACCCCCCTCTATTGCACTTGAACTTATTCCTAGAATCTAAGTTCTGCCCCCCTCTTGTGAGCCTTGCCTTGGGACTCATGATCTCCCTCTGAACTTGGATACTTGAGGGCTGGCTCTTCCACACTGCACTTTGATTCAATTCTAATTGATATCTGGGGTGTAAGCACTGCCTGGAGTTCCTGAAACTCCTTGGAAATTGGAAACACCCTAGATAAGAGAAGGCTTTGGAAATCTTGATCTCGGAAGTGGTTCATCTCATATTGTTAGACACTAAGTCTGAATTAGGTTCCTTGGATGCAGTTGTAGCTTCTGATGTAGTTTTAATTTCCAGTTTGATTTATTGGGCTGTAATAATTTCTAATAAACTCATGGGGATTTAGTAGAAAATGGGAGGGGGTTTATTTTATTCACAAAGGGTAGATACCATGCCTATAGGGATTAATTTCTGATTTTTCTGCAAATACACATATAGATATCATGTCTATAGGCTCTTGCATTTCTGCATATACAAATGTCATTAGGCAAACCGTGTAGGTTTAATAATAAGGTTGCATACAGACATCATGTGCATAAGACTTCTGTTAATGTCTGAAAAGGTGTTAAAATCAGTAAACGCATAGAAAGCATGCCTATAGGAAATCTCGAATTTGAATAGCCTCATTCGTTTAAAACAATATCAATTGCTGGAACTCGTATTGGTTTTTTGCTAAAACTGGTAATCTTCTACCTCTTTTTCTGAAACCACTAAAACTGGTAAACCTTTTCTATAATCAATCTGCATTTTTCTGAAACTTGTAAACCTTTTAATCAGTCTACATCTTTTCGAAAACTCGTTTCTTTCTGTTAAAACTGGTAAACTTTTCTGCAATCAGTTGCATCTTTTCTGAAATTTGTTTCTTTCAAATATAACTGGTAACTCCTTTCTATAATCAGTTTGTATCTCTTCTCTGAAATCAGTAGATCCCTGCCTAGTTTATTCAACACATAGACAAAAGGTTGGCTAATTAATCATTGGGTCAGTTTTAGACAACTGCATCCGAGCGGACCTAATGCAGGCTTCTTGTGTAAAAATATGTGTTGAACCAGTCCGCGTATCGCCTTAATTTAATCCAGACCAAATCAGTACATGAAAGACATGATAAAGTATATGCCTTTATTTGATTTAAGGAGGCTTACTTGAGCTCTATTTATTTGCTTGTTTAGGATTAGTAGTCCCAAATGCCTCCAGGACTGATAGGATTGGGACGGGTACTAGCATGCAACAAGTAACGATCCGCGCTTTAATACCTTAACGGGGCGGGAAGGGTAGAATATGGATATGATGACCGGTGCATTAATATCATGTGTGACCCCTCTTCTGAGGAGTGTACGCTGGGCATTGCATTGATGTGATCCATATTATTTGCAAATCTAGGACCCCCTTTCGCTTTTACTAGTTATTCTTTTAAGATATTCAAAATTATCTTTCTAAACTTTCTACTCCTTTTATTTTCAAATTCTTAAACTTACTTGCAATATTATGTGAAAACCCCTTCTACTTGAGACTTCTATTTGTTTCCTTGTTGTTTAAAGTCACAATTGGAGTATGGCCGGGAACCACACTAGTGGATCTAGAGGGGTGCCTAACACCTTCCCCTCGAGATAATTTCTAGCCCTTACCCAAACTCTGGTTTCTCCATCTCAAATTCTTTTTAAAAGTGTCCTAATGCACTATAATCATTAGGTGGCGACTCTTTAAACTCCACAAAACCCAATTCTCGAAAGAGAATAGAGTTGTCCTCCCAAATGTCGTATACCCGATTTTGAAATATATTTTTTGCGAGAAAAAGGGGGCGTCGACAGCATGGCGACTCTGCTGGGGATTTCTTTATGCTTTTACCATTGCATTCTATTTGTGACTTTCTTCTCTTTAAATTGCATTTACTTACTATCTTTGTTTCCTTTACTATGAAACTGACTTGGCTCTTCATGTCTTTTCTTTCTTTAATGCTTTCTTTGCCGCTTTCCTTTACCACTATTGTAATTACGAGAAATTATTGTAATCATTATCTTATGAACGTGGAAATACATGACAATCTGTTTCATTCTTGTAATTGCATCTTCAACATCATCTTCCACTCGTGCCAAACAAATACTATAGCAATGCTTATAATAAGTGGTTACGCTCTTCCAATATTATCACCCTTTAAATTTGGCAAAGGCATATTTGCGGTAAAACCAGTCGATTAGCGGTGCAATCGACGATTCCGTGCCTTTCCCTCTTGAGTTGTCTGCTCAAGGGTACCGGTCTAATACCCCAATAGAAACCTTACTCTATTTAACTGTGCATGCATCATGGTCAAACCTAGCCGAGTCAGTTATATTGTCCACATAATGACTCATTAAGATAGCCTTGTCCAAAGTCCACCGGGTTTCCTTGAAACCCAAATGGACACCACCATGTTCTATGCATTTATTTGGAGAACTAAATGCTTCATATGCTAATTATTGGTTTAAATAGTCTAGTCCGGTGGGGTAAGGGCCTAACGCTTTGTTTTGCAGAAAATGAGGTGTGAAGTCCCCAGATTTGGCATGGTAACCAACATTCACCCAAGGATGCTAAATTGGTGGAAAGACCTCCACTCCAGTGATCAGACGCTCGTCCGCAGATACTTAGGGAATTTGCCTTCACTTCTAGAGATCCAGCCTGACAACAAAATCATAGAGGCTGCAACACTGTTATGGGATAGTGACATGTCCGTGTTCCGCTTCGGGGACCTTGAAATGACTTCTTTGCTCGAAGAAATAGGAGGTTTAGCTGGTATTCCTTAGGAGACTTCGGGTTTGCTTATGCCAGAAAATTGCAAGGGTAGGGGTTTCCTTAAGATGATGGGACTGAAGAAGAATCCAGACTTAACCAGTTTGAAAGAATCTTACATCCCATTCGACTATCTGTACGAGAGGTACGGCCATAGCAAGTCATACCACACCTACTCAGATGAATTCACCCTTACCTCATTGGGGCATATCCACAGGAGGGTCTTTGTTTTTATGTTCTATTTTTTGGGAATGATAGTGTTCCCTATGAAGAAGGCTAGGATCCATAATAGACTGGCCATGGTAACCAAGACTTTGATGGAAGGAATTGGCGGGCAGCCTTTCAGCATAGTACCTATGATCATTGCTGAGATATACCAAGCCCTGGACAATTGTCAGCAAGGGGCCAATCATTTTGAGTGTTGCAACTTATTACTTCAGCTCTGGCTCATGGAGCACCTCCAGAAAGGTGAGTACCGGCAAGAGATTTTGCGTAGAGACTGGGATGATCACATCGCCTTTCATCAGCCAAGGCGTATGAATTATATGCCTAACATGTTCGCTCAGCCAGAGGACGCTGGAGGATGGGTAGAGCTATTTGAAAATCTGAAAGAACACCAGGTGCAGTGGATGTTCGAGTGGTTCCCGACGGACGAATTCATTGTTCGATCCCGAAACGCACCATTTCTCATACTCATTGGTTTGAGGGGAACTTATCCCTATGTCCCCCTCCGAGCCATGAGGCAGGCTGGAAGGAAGCAAATCATACCAAGGATTGACAAAATGAGTTACTTCAAGGCTGACTTCCAGGACGATGATAGCCCTCACAAGTGCCAAGCTCAGCACATGTGACACTGCAAATTGATTTTGGGGAAGGATTCTATTGAGCCAGACAGGTATCACACCGGCTGTGCGCCACACTATGCAGGTTAGTTGGAAGATGATCACAATGGTTTGGGTCAGCCCGGGTTCATTCGAGGTCACAGGGTTATTGACGAAAAGGCCGAAGCATGGGTTAAGTACAACCAACTGTGCAAGAATTCGGGAATATGAAAGCGAGCACCGGGAAATACAATAAGCCCATCAGAAGTTGATCGAAGAGTGGAAAGATATGGCTGTCAGCGCCAACAAGCGACTAGGGTATTTGAAGCGGGGTCTAGTGGAGCTGGAAGGAAAGTTCATCAGGAGGATTGAAGACTGTCAAAACGCCGAAAGAAATGTAGGCGGGCATTTGGCCCGAGCCTATTTGCTGCTAGGACTATGCGAGCTGGTGAAACTATTCGAGGGAGATAAAGATGCCGAATCTGGGGAAGGTACTTCTGGGACCAAGTAGTAGGAGTCTTTTTATTTTGGCCAATGGCCACTAGTGACATTTTACTTTTTGTTATTTAGTGTCGTTTTTGGATTCGTCTTATTTTTATCAATAAAATGAGGCATTTAGCATTATAAGTTCTCCAAAATTATTTGTCGCTAGGCCTACCTCGGGTACAACGAGGCACCCAAATTAGGACGCGATTTATATTCTTACACAATGTGTTTAAATACTGCAACATTTTCTTCTCAAAATCTGCACTAACTTATTACCTTTTGTTTTTCTTTTATTTTTATTCCCCTCCCCAAAGGTTAGTTCGTGCATTCTGGCATCATCATCATACAGTACGAGATCCAAGGGCCCTCCACCTCCTCCTCCTCCAAGTCCTATCAGAAACAAGAACAAGGCTAAAATGGAAGACGTGAACAACATTAGAAAGGAGAACTCGGGTAAACAGACAGAGGTTACACAGGGTAGCCCAATCGCTAAGGAAAGTGCCGCCCAACTGGAGCAAAAGTTATTAAAGTTCCGAGAAGAACCTGATCAAGTTCGGAACTTGGCCAACTTGTCATTCTCCCTTACCACTCCCGATATCAACTTTCCTAACACCCAAAATCCCGTACCTCCACAGAACACCCCACAACCACCGAAACAACCCACTCATACTCAACATTGTAACACATGTCACATTCCTAACAACACTCCATTACTCATCCCTGAACCATTGAACACCACAAATGATCCTACTCACAAGACTCCCATCTATGTGGAGACCATACCCCACTACACTCAACCAATTTCAAATGCACTTGAGTCTGATGACAAAGACTCCCTTATCAGGAACTTGGCCACAGAACTCAAGAAGTTGACCAGCCGAGTCTAGGGCATTGAAGGAAACAAAGGTATTGAGGGGATGAATTATGAGGATCTTTGCATTCAGCCAGATGTTGAACTGCCGGAGGGGTACAAACCTCCCAAGTTCGAAATGTTTTATGGCACGGGAGATCCCAGAGTCCATTTGAGGACATATTGCGACAAACTGGTCGAAGTCGGAAAAGATGAGAAGATCCGTATGAAGCTCTTTATGCGTTGTTTGAAAGGGGATACTTTATCTTGGTACATCAGCCAGGATCCCAAGAAGTGGACAAACTGGGTAGGTATGGCATCAGATTTCATGGATAGGTTCCGATTTAATCCAGAGAATGCACCGGATGTATTCTACATCCAGAATTTGAAGAAGAAACCTACCGAGACATTCAGCAAGTATGCTACTCGTTTGAGATCAGAGGCTATTAAGGCCAGGTCGGCCTTATAAAAGGAACAGATGAATAGATTCTTCATTCGGGCTCAGGATCCATAATATTATGAGAGGTTGATGTTGATCCAGGGCCAGAAATTCTCCGATATCATCAAGTTGGGGGAAAGAATTGAGGATGGCATTAAGAACGATATGACTGCTAATCTTGAAGCATTACAGGCCACCAACAACGCTTTACAGTCTGGTGGCATACCTAAGAAGAAGTATGTGAGTGCCGTGATGGTCGCACAGGGAACTAAATCACCACTAAAATACCACACCTACCCATCACCCCCACTTACATATCAGCCTATCCCGAATTACCAAGCACCCACACCCTCTTACCAGAATCTACCACCCGTTTACCAGTCATCTCCACCTCCCGCATATCAGCCCACTTCACCCAGATACTCCCAACCTGCACCTATCTACCAAGCTTATAATGCTCAACCCTCTCACTACCAATCACCTCACACTCGCCAAAATTTCCCTAGACCTAGACCAAATTTTGACCGCAGACCTCCCAAACAATACACAGCCATCACCGAACCGATTGACCAGCTGTATGAGAGACTTAAAGTTGTTGGTTACGTCACCCCTATCCCTGCCATAACTCCAAAAATCCTTCCCAATGGGTTAACCCTAATAAGACATGTGCTTACCATTCCGGCATGAAGGGATATACCATTAACGAATGCCGCTCATTGAAAGACAAGATTCAATTCCTGATCGATAATAAGGTCATTGTAGCAAAGGAGCTTACTCCTAATGTTTGCAACAACCCTCTGCCAGACCACAAAGGTGGAGACATTCACATGATCGAGATCGAAGATGACTAGGACCCCAAGGGGTCGATAGGATTAATTGCTGAGGGTGATGAGCCAAAGAAGCCAACAGTCATACTTAACCCAATTGTTGTGCAGAATCAGCCCTCCAGCGGCGATAAAGTAAACATGTCATACCACTCGAATTTAAAGTGCCTTCTTCTGCGAAGGTGCCCGGACCAATTGAGGTTGAGTTTGGGGTTCCGAAAGCACCTGCACCATTTAAAGTTGTTGTGTTACCATCGAGGGTGCCCATTCCTGTAGCAATGACAGACATAGTTCCGTTCCATTCAAATGCCATACCATGGGATTACATAGCCGAAGCTAGAAGGAAAGGGAAAACCAAAATGGGAGAAACAATTGTTGCACAGGGTATGACCAGAACAGGCAGAGTCTACACTCTAGAACGCCTAGCTGAGTCCAGTAAGCAAGCCCCTGGATGGCCTATTGAAAAGGGGCCCAATGATCTTTGGAGGAAGATACAGGCAAAAGAATAATCAATCGTTGAATAGCTGAACAAAATACTGGCACAGATCTCCATCCTAGCTCTTCTGCAGAGCTCCAACGCACACAAGAATGCCTTGATGAAGATACTAAGTGAGGCATATGTGCCCAGCAACGTAACTGGAGGAGAAATGGCGAACATGGTAGGGCAAGTGCTGGAGAGCCATAAGATCACCTTCCACGAAGATGAGCTGCCACCGGAACAGCTGAGCCACAACAAGGCACTGCACATCACCGTGCAATGCAAGGATCATTTCATCACTAGTGTCCTGATCGTCGAAGGTCCAGCCTCAACATATGTCCGTTGATAACCCTCAGAACATTGGGGAAAAGCCTACATGAGATCAAGGATGGGGCCATCAATATCAAAGCCTTCGATGGATCCCAAAGGTCCACTATTGGGGAAATCAGTTTATGCCTGCAGATGGGACCAACTTGGTTCGACGTTGACTTTCAAGTGATAGACGTCCCAGCATCCTACAACTTGCTGTTGGGACGACCATGGATTCACGCCGCTGGAGCTGTAGCATCAGACCTGTACCAGGCAGTAAAGTTCGAGTGGAATCACCAAGAGGTGATTATTCATGGCGATGGTAGCAACCCCATATACAGTCGTCAGACCATCCCAATGATTGGGGAAAGAAGGAGAATAGGCGGAGAAACCTACTATCATATCGAGCGGGTCAACACTGTGGACAAAGACAAATGGTGGGACAACAAGATTAAAAGTATCTTAAATTGGTGCAGATATGAGTCTGGAAAGGGACTTGGCAAGAACCTTCTCCCATCAAGCTGAAGAAACATGGCACTCCTTTTGGTTTGGGGTATGAATACACCTGGAAAGAGTTCGATGACTGGTCGCCACCATGGCGCAGTCCCTACCAGCTGGAGCATCCTATACCCCATCTGGAGCAGACTTTCCAACCGGTAGATACTATATATGGTTCAGAAGAAGATGATGCATTGGCAGCAATGAAGAACCTGTTTCTGGAGGACGATGATATGGACTGTTGTGTTACTTTCGAGGAGAA
Organism: Nicotiana glauca; assembly: GCA_026770625.1. Taxonomy (NCBI): domain Eukaryota; kingdom Viridiplantae; phylum Streptophyta; class Magnoliopsida; order Solanales; family Solanaceae; genus Nicotiana; species Nicotiana glauca. Next base: position 54,922 of record MU672706.1, on the reverse strand, counting down.
AGGGGAGGAAGGCCCTTCCATTCAAGTTGTGAACCGAGGAGAATGCCTTAGAAATTGGTCAATCAGAACCACCAGGGCCCGAAAAGCTTCGGGGTAGCAAGGCTAAACAAAAGCACCATGCATCACATTTTACTTTTTACTAGCTGATTTCCTTTCCGTATTGTCTTTAATTTTGAAAAGAGCTCTGATGTTCAAAACAATTATGCATTTCAGTTTATTATATATCTCGCTCTTATTATTTTCTCTATCATTTACTTTATTTTACACAGCATTACTATTACTTATCTTGATGAACCGACGATTGTGACTTGCAACGAGCCAATGTAACAAATGGATATAGATTCAAACGAGGATGATATACCAGATGAAGTCGTCATAAAAGTTGAGGATTTTGAAAATAGGCCTAAGTCTAACTTGGACGAAACTGAGATCGTCAACTTGGGGAATATAGAGAATGTCAAAGAAACGTGCGCCAGCGTTCACCTATCACCATCAGAAAAGAAAGAGTATATAGAGTTCCTAAGGGAATATGAGGACATATTCGCCTGGTCGTATGATGATATAACTGGTCTCAGTACATCCGTTGTAGCTCACAAACTGCCAACAGATCCAACATGTCCGCCGGTAAAGCAAAAGCTCAGATAATTCAAACCCGACATGAGTTTGAAAATCAAGGAAGAAGTCACCAAGCAAGTCAAAGCCAAGGTTCTCAGGGTAGTGGAATATCCAACATGGTTAGCCAACATCGTTCCAGTACCAAAGAAGGATGGGAAAGTTAGAGTCTGTGTCGACTACCGGGATCTTAATCGGGCCAGTCCCAAAGATGACTTCCCTTTGCCGAACATATACATTCTTATTGACAACTGCGCCAAGCATGAGTTGCAGTATTTTGTTGATTGTTTCGCTGGGTATCTTCAGATATGGATGGATGAGGAAGATGTAGAGAAAATGACTTTCATCACGCCATGGGGGATGTACTGTTACAAGATGATGCCATTTGGTTTGAAGAATGCTGGTGCCACCTATATGAGGGCCATGACTACCATCTTTCACAACATGATACACAAGGAGATCGAGGTATATATAGAAGACGTCATCATCAAATCTAGGAAAGCCACGAATCATATAGAAGACTTAAGAAAGTTATTCAACAGACTAAGAAGATACAATCTAAAATTGAATCCCGCCAAGTGTGCATTCGGGGTTCCCACTGGAAAATTACTAGGTTTCATCGTGAGTCGTCGGGAAATAGAATTGGATCCATCAAAGGTCAAAGCCATCCAAGAATTGCCACCGCCAAAGAACAGAAAGGACGTGATGAGTTTCCTGGGGAGGCTCAACTATATCAGCCGGTTCATAGCTCAGTCCACTGTTATTTGTGAACCTATCTTTAAAATGTTGAAAAACGACGGTGCCACCAAATGGACTGATAATTGTCAGAAAGCTTTTGACAGAATTAAGGAATACTTGTCAACGTTGCCAGTCTTGGTTCTGCCCAAGCCAGGAAGACCTCTATTGTTTTACCTTGCAGTATTGGATGGAGCATTCGGTTGTGTTCTGGGACAGCATGATGAAACAGGGAGAAAGGAGCAAGCCATTTACTATCTCAGCAAGAAGTTCACCCCGTATGAGGCCCGGTATTCTCTTCTAGAGCGCACTTGTTATGCCCTGACTTGGGTAGCTCAGAAATTGAGACATTACTTCTGTGCCTACACTACTTACCTCATATCAAGAATGGACCCGCTGAAGTACATCTTTCATAGGCCCATGCCCACTGGCAAGCTAGCTTAGTGGAAAATCCTGCTAAGCAAATTTGACATTGTTTACGTGACTCAGAAGGCGATCAAAGTACAAGCCTTGGCAGATCATCTCGCCGAGAATCCCGTGGGCGAAGAATACGAGCCTCTAAAGATGTATTTTTTCAATGAAGAGGGGTCCTTCATAGGAGAAGATATTGCAGAATCCTATGACGGTTGGAGAATATTTTTTGACGGAGCAGCAAATTTCAAAGGAGTTGGCATAGGGGCAGTCCTAGTATCAGAAACTGGCCAACATTACCCGGTGTCCACCAAGCTTAGGTTCCCTTGCACCAATAATATGGCCGAATATGAAGCCTGCATCTTGGGCTCAAGATGGTCATTGATATAAACATTCAGGAGTTGCTAGTGATCAGGGATTCAGACTTGCTCATACATCAGGTCCAAGAAGAATGGTCAACCAAGAACTCCAAGATACTTCCCTACTTGCATCACATACAGGAGTTTAGAAAGAGATTCACAAAGACAGAATTTCAGCACGTCCCTAGAGTGCAGAATGAGTTTGCTGACGCATTGGCTACTCTGTCATCCATGATCCAACATCCAGATAAGAACTTCATTGATCCTATCCCAGTAAAGATTTATGATCAGCCAGCTTATTGTGCTCATGTCGAGGAGGAAGCAAATGGAAAACCATGGTTCCACGACATCAAGGAATACTTGAAAACAGGAAACTATCCAGAACTTGCAAACACCACTCAGAAGCACACCCTTCGGCGATTGTCTAACAACTTCTTTCACAGTGGAGGAGTCCTGTACAGGAGGACTCCCGATTTCGGATTACTAAGGTGTGTCGAAGCAAAAGAAGCATCCAGGCTATTGGACAAAGTGCATGTAGGGACTTGCAGGCCGCACATGAATGGTTTTGTCTTAGCAAAGAAGATACTCCGAGCAGGGTATTTTTGGATGACTATGGAAACAAACTGTGTCCAGTATGTTCGCAAATGCCATCGCTGTCAGATACATGCGGATATGATAAAAGTACCTCCAAATGAGCTCACTGCAACAAGCTCGCCATGGCCATTCACTGCTTGGGGAATGGATGTTATTGGACCAATCGAGCCTACCGCATCAAACGGGCACAGGTTCATTCTAGTGGCAATTGATTATTTCACCAAATGGGTCGAAGCAGCATCATACAAGGTGGTAACTAAGAAAGTTATGGCAGAATTCGTCCGCAACGGTATTGTTTGTTGGTTCGGAATTTTGGAATCAATCATCACTGATAATGGTTCCAATCTCAACAGTGACTTGATGAAAGAAATGTGTGAGACATTCAAGATCAAACACAAGAATTCTACAGCCTACAGGCCTCAGATGAATGGAGCTATAGAAGCAGCCAACAAGAATATCAAGAAGATACTAAGGAAGATGATCAAAAGGCACAAACAATGGCATGAAAAGTTATCATTCACCTTATTGGGATACCGCACCACAGTCCGCATATCAACTGAGGCAACTCCCTACATGCTGGTTTATGGTACAGAGGCGGTCATTGCCGCCGAGGTAGAAATTCCCATNTATTGGAAACTGGGGCAGAATTTTGAGGAGGACCCTCAAAATTCCGGAGCGAGAGAGGTTGCAATGCCTTGAACCACGTTGCAGTCGTTGGTTCATCTAAAGAAAACTATTTTGTGATTATATACTTATGAAATCATGCATGACTATTATCCGAATTGTTGTTGTTTATCGATGCTACCCCAATGATACACAACGTCAAGAGCTAGGGGAAAACGAACTAACCTTGCCCCCTTTTACAAAACTCTTGATTTTTCTTTGGATGCAGGCACTCGACTTGCAATACCGTTAGGTATATTTATGCACTCATACTTTCCCGAGAATGCAACTTCTCAAAATCATCACTTATTTGCAATTGTCGTCCGTACGCAAAATCCCCAGCAGTCATTATATCATAATCAGCTATCAGCTAAGAGATCTTACTACTATTTGTCCCTTTACATTCTTGCATTGCATAAGGCTGCTCTTCTGCCTTCCGATACTAAGCACTGTCTCCATCTGCATTTTTTGCATAAGGCTACCTATCTGACTTTCAAATCTAAGCACTGTCTCCATCTGCATTTTCTGCACAAGGCTACTCAGCTGCCTTTCGAGACTAAGCTCTGTCTCCATCTGCATTTTTTTCACAAGGCTACTCATCTGTCTTTCGAGACTAAGCATTATCTCCATCTGCATCTGCATAAGGCTACTCATCTGCCTTTCGAGACTAAGCTCTGTCTCCATCTGCATTTTCTGCATAAGGCTACTTTTCTGCCTTCCGAGGTTAAGCTCTACCTCCATCTGCATCTTTATAAGGCTACTCTTCTGCCTTTCGAGGTTAAGCTCTACCTCCATCATCATTTGCATAAGGCTACTTATCTGCCTTCCGAGACTAAGCACTGTCTCCATCCGCATCTTGCATAAGGCTACCTTTCCGCCTTCTGAGACTAAGATTTATCTCCATTTTGCATGGCTGAAATATCGCCTCTTTATTTTTCTCGCACGACCGCAATATCGCCACCTTCATTTAAATTATGCACCGGCTGAA
>MU672706.1:1947-48998 GCA_026770625.1 Nicotiana glauca | reverse complement strand
CTCCATCATCATTTGCATAAGGCTACTTATCTGCCTTCCGAGACTAAGCACTGTCTCCATCCGCATCTTGCATAAGGCTACCTTTCCGCCTTCTGAGACTAAGATTTATCTCCATTTTGCATGGCTGAAATATCGCCTCTTTATTTTTCTCGCACGACCGCAATATCGCCACCTTCATTTAAATTATGCACCGGCTGAAATATCGCCATTTCTTGCATGGGCTGAAAGATCGCCACCTTTTGCATTTCATGGGCTGAAAGATCGCCAACCTATTCAAAGGCATCATAGTTCGGAGGCACCATCTGCATAGCCCGAGAACATCATTTCATAGCCTGCAAATCTTTACTTATGCGCTTCATGGCCCAGGACGCCATGGTCTGAGGACGTCATCCTAGCCGTCCAAAGACAACATTCATGGTCCAACGAGAACTTGCATCATGTTTAAATTTATGCACAATATATGTTGGTATCATTCATCTGCAGGTACACTGGCCAGCAACGGCCGTCTCAGCAGGAGCGATCCCGCTCCGGTTCCCGCAACCTATCAGATTTCAAATACCTCTTGCAACCTAAGCATCGCGTCCATCCCTTTCAAATCTCCACCAGCACATTCCGTCAATGGTTCCTGAACTACATATGGCATGATTATTGTAAGACCAGGGATATGTAGGCAGCTCAGAAACCAAAGCTTAGTTAAAATTCTTTTCAATCGCCGCTTCCGGTCAATATTGGCCATCTTATCTTTACCCGATAACTCTTTCATCCTCCTGGGTAAAGAGGGGCAGCTGTTGATACCCAATTTTTCCCTAGGTATTTTTTGGTACCCAAAAAACTTTCAAAATAACATATATATGCGTATATAAGCACACTCAAGAGTTTGGTACTTTTCCAAATTTATTGCCTATTTTAATACCACTAAATCCAATAATTTGTTCCCAAAATCATCATTTTTGGTGAACAACTTATTTAATTCTCATATTTACACCAAGATATAATTAAGGTAATTTTTTTACATTCTTAAAAATTTATTCGGTATTTTTAAAGTTAAATTGCATGTAATTGCAATTATAGCCTATTTTATGATTAATAGCATTTTATAATTATAAAACTAATTCTAGTATTTTTAAATTGATATTTATATAGTACTTGTTTGCTCGGTATTTTTAATTTACTTTTTAAATCATTACTATTCTTTTTATAAAATAAAAAGTGAAAAATTGGCTATTTAACACTTAGCCCATTTGTGTTTCAATTACAACCCTTTCTCTTTTCAATTTTAGCCTTTAATTTCATCCAATTCCGCCACAATTTAAGAACGACCCAATTCCTAAAATACCCAACCCACGACTCGATCTGAAACCCCAATCGTTTTTCTTTAAATCCAGGTCGTTGATCGTTTTGATCAATGACTGTAATTTGGTCTTTCCTTTTTTAATCCCTAACCAACCTAACCCTACTTCATTTTCATAGAGACGATGCCCTTGAAACCCTTCGTCTCTCAAAACTCTCTCTAGCCTCTCCGAAACCCTAATCGCCTCCCACCTTATCTCACCTCATTTCCACCGGAATCCATGGCATCTTCGGCCATGGATGGTCTGTACTCACTCTCTCTCACCACTAAGCCTAAGTTACACGAAGGTTGGAGGCCTGACCTCGATGGTCCTCCTTCATATCCGTCTCAGATCTGTAGATCTATGGTTTCTCCGGCCATGCTCCGGCATATTCAAGAATTAGAGACCTGATTCCTGACCTGCTCGACTCAGGATCTGATGTCTTCCAAGCTTTTCTCGTTTCTAGGGCTTCTCTGAACCCTAAAGCTATTCGAGGTTCCTTCTCTGTTTGTTTGCCTAGATCCATGTTGAATCTATGCTATACTTGACATTTTAAGTGATTTCCCCAAGTTTTCTTACCAAAATCGTTTGAGTTCAATTTAGGGTTTCTGCAAAGTTTTTCGAAAAAATATCTTTTGGTTCTTCTTTTGCTTCTGTTCATCCGTGTTTGTTCATATCATGTTTGTATGACTTCTCTACTACGCATGTACTGTTTTTTTCTACTTTTCTTTTTATATGTGTGCTCACATGTTAATTTGTGTTAGGTTTTTCCTTACTCTTCTATTATATGTGTTTACCATTGAGTTCTTTGATTTTATTTGCTAAGCATGTTTAATCTATTCTGTTTAAGCTTGTATCACCCCTTCTCTCCTGGACTTGTCTAAGTTCCGAGTTTTTCTAAAACATGTTCTTCATTCCTTAAAGCAATTTTCTTTCTTTGATTGTTTCAAACCTGCTATCGTATTTGTTTGTTTCTTATGAGGCTCCTTGATTCTGTTAACTTGCCTTCTCGTCTCTATGTTTGATTCGATTGGAAACCCTAGAATTTGGGGGTTTCTTTGACAAATTGGATTAGGGTTCCACTTTGGGACCCTGAACTTTCAGGCTCGCTATAAGTCTATAACTGTACTCGTACTCTTTTGTTATGATCCTGAACCTTTCAATGGTAAACTCTTCTGTTTGATTTGTCTGCTTTATATGAGAGGAACTCCTCTTTCAAAAGATTTTGACAACTACTTGATTGATTTTAAATTCCTTTGATGGAGTTTTGACTGATTGCACTAATTTTCCTTCGATTGAACCTCCTCTACCTATTCCTGACTGGGTTCATTCAAATTAAACCTGTTGCCTTGATTTCTATTAGTTGTCTGATTGATTCCCTTTTCTTTTCTTTACCAACCAAGTACCGTTGAGTTCTTTCCTTAAATAAACTTTATATATTTTCCCTTCTTATGCTACTATAAAAGATTCTACTCAAATTTCCTTTCCTTATTTACATTCTTCAGTTTGTAATTGAATCCCCTAACTTAAGGGAGAATATTTGAGACTGATTTTTAAAGGTCTTCTTACCTTTCTTACTTGTTCTTCTACACTATAAATGGGGCTGCCCTTCTGCACTTTAGACAGTCAATTTGACACGATCAATTTTGAATACTTTCACACTACTCTCAAATGAATGCTTTTAATTCCTCACACAAACACTCAAGTTCTTGCTCTGAACTCACACATACAAAGAAAGTGTTCTCTCTGATTGTGGCTTGTTTGCAAGAGTCCTGCTTTCTTTGCTCATCTTTCTGAATCCGGTATGTTCTTTGTTTAAACTTCTACCTCTCCCCTATGTGTTTGTTCTATATTTCACCCTTTGTTTGGCTTACTGTCTATATGTTGTAACTTTCTGCAAGCATTCTTCCTTCTTTGTTTCTGTTCTTATATGAATCCCTACCCCTAATTCCCTTTGTATGGCTGAGATATGGTTCAAATACATGGAAATACTTGGAATTATTGACCATGGACATTAACTGGACCATCTGAGTCCTAAGCTCTCTTAATTCCTATCCCCATTTCCCTCTCTATGTATGCTGATTTGAGACTTTGGTCTGGCAGTGTACTAATCACTGTACGAGCCATGGCCTGACCTTCAATAAGTCTTACTCTTAATTGTTTGGCTGATAGGTTGGTCAGGGGTGTACCAGCCTATCATATGGCTGGGCATGACCACCAGCCTGCCTTGGCATTCCCTAACCCCCCTCTATTGCACTTGCATTTGCACTTGTTCCTAGAATCTAAGTTATGCCCCCTCTTGTGAGCCTTGCCTTGGGACTCTTGAGCTCCCTCTAAACTTGGATACTTGAGGGCTGGCTCTTCCACATTGTACTTTGATTCAATTCTAATTGATATCTGGGGTGTAAGCACTGCCTGGAGTTCCTGAAACTCCTTGGAACTTTGAAATACCCTAGATAAGAGAAGGCTTTGGAAATCTTGATCTCGGAAGTGGTTGATCTCATATTGTTATACACTAAGTCTGAATTAGGTTCCTTGGATGCAGTTGTAGCTTCTGATGTACTTTTAATTTCCAGTTTGATTTATTGGGCTATAATAATTTGTAATAAACTCATAGGGATTAAGCAGAAAATGGGAGGGGGTTTATTTTATGCACAAAGGGTAGATAACATGCCTATAGGAATTAATTTCTAATTTTTCTGCAAATACACATATAGATATCATATCTATAGGCTCTTGCATTTCTGCATACACAAATGTCATTAGGCAAACCGTGTAGGTTTAATAATAAGGTTGCATACAGACATCATGTGCATAAGACTTCTGTTAATGTCTGAAAAGGTGTTAAAATCAGTAAACGTATAAAAAGCATGACTATAGGAAATCTCGAATTTGAATTTTGAACAGCCTCATTCGTTTAAAATAGTATCAATTGATGGAACTCGTATTGGTTTTTTGCTAAAACTGGTAATCTTCTACCTCTTTTTCTGAAACCGCTAAAATTGGTAAACCTTTTCTATAATCAATCTGCATTTTTCTGAAACTTGTAAACCTTTTAATCAGTCTGCATCTTTTCGGAAACTCGTTTCTTTTTGTTAAAACTGGTAAACTTTTCTGCAATCAGTTGCATCTTTTCTGAAATTTGTTTCTTTCAGATAAAACTGGTAACTCCTTTCTATAATCAGTTTGTATCTCTTCTCTGAAATCAGTATATCCCCTGCCTAGTTTTATTCAACACATAGACAAAAGGTTGGCTAATTAATCATTGGGTCAGTTTTAGACAACTGCATCCGAGCGGACCTAATGCGGGCTTCTTGTCTAAAAATATGTGTTGAACCAGTCCGCTTATCGCCTTAATTTAATCCAGACCAAATCAGTACATGAAAGACATGCTAAAGTATATGCCTTTATTTGATTTAAGGAGGCTTACTTGAGCTCTATTTATTTGCTTGTTTACCCATATTCGCATTATGTGTTTTGAATGTTGCCTTACTATTTTGCCCTTTGAAAACTCTCAAAAGACCCCAAATTCCCTTTCCCAATCCTATCAGTCCCGGATAGGATTGGGACGGGTACTAGCATGCAACAAGTAACGATACATTCCGCGCTTTAATACCTTAACGGGGCGGGAAGGGTAGAATATGGATATGATGACCGTTGCATTAATATCACGTGCGGCCCCTCTTCTGAGGAGTGTACGCTGGGCATTGCATTGATGTGATCCATATTATTTGCAAACATAGGACCCCTTTTCCCTTTTGCTAGTTATTCTTTTAAGATATTCAAAATTATCTTTCTTAACTTTCTACTTCTTTTATTTTCAAATTCTTAAACTTACTTGCAATATTATGTGAAAACCCCTTCTACTTGAGACTTCTATTTGTTTTCTTGTTGTTTAAAGTCACAATTGTAGTATGACCGGGAACCACACTAGTGGATCTAGAGGGGTGCCTAACACCTTCCCCTCGAGATAATTTCTAGCCCTTACCCAAACTCTTGTTTCTCCATCTCAAATTCTTTTTAAAAGTGTCCTAATGTACTATAATCATTAGGAGGCGACTTTCCAAACTCCACAAAACCCAATTCTCGTAAGAGAATAAAGTTGTCCTCCCAAATGTCATCCACCCAATTTCTAACGATATTTTTCGCGAGAAAAAGGGGGCATCGACAACAAGCAAACACACAATTTTCACAAATGAATCTATTCCTAGAAGTACTAGGTTTGCCTATGTTCTTGATTACCCATATGTCCTATTATTATATCATCTATTCATGGGTCTCGAAAAAAATGTAAGTTGATAAAGTTTATTTCATGATAGTAACCGAAGGCATATTGATCTTATGACATCTCGAAAGATCTTATTGACTTACTTCATGACCCATTACCAGATGGCATTATATACACGTATATTATATGTATATAGGGTATGGGTAAAGGTCACGGCATTATATATGCACCACCTAATCAGTTGGTATACGTTGATGATTTTGCCCATAGAGGCTGGGATGATATTATGGGATGCCCTCAGAGGCTTGATGATGTTATCTACGTATATACCTATGCATTATATGATTTTTATATGCACATGCATGACATTATAAATGTTTCACAATTCACAGAGCTATTCAGACTTACAGGTTGAGTCCTTTACTCCATGTTTCTGTCATGTCTTTTATATACTACTTTCCATTCCTTACATACTCGATACTTTATTTGTACTGACATCCCTTTTGCTTGGGGGAGCTATGTTTCATGCTAGCAGGTCCTGATAGATAGGTTGACAGTCCTCCTAGTAGGCTATCAGCTCAACGGAAGGCACTGGTGCACTCCACTTGCTCCAGAGTTACCTATTTGGTCAGTATGATTTGAACATGTATTTGATTGGTATGGTGGGGCCATGTCCCATCCTTTATGATGTTTATGTACTCTTAGAGACTTGTAGATAGATGTCATGTATATAGATACTTGTATGGCCTTTTCGGGCAATGTTTTGAGCGTGGAAATGATCATGTCGGCCTTATAGGCCCCTATGTCACATTTATAAGCTTATATATCATGTTGGATCATCCTATGTCTAGTATTCAATTATATTTTATTCTGGTTATCTTATGATAGCCCTTTTTCCCCATTTACCCATGATGGTATGATAAGAAAGATACGTTACCTTGGTACTCGATTGAGTAAGGCACCGGGTGCTCGTCGCGGCTCTTCAATTTGGTTCATGATAGATCAGGAGTTTACTTTGATGTTATCGGGTTTGGATTATTGTTACAAAAGTTGTAATATATTCGTTATGTCATTTGGAACTTGTGTGACAAGTTTGGTCGTGACCCGAGTTGGTTAGGAATGAATCAGACACGTGGTTGGAAGTTTAGAAGTTTATGAACTTAAGAGAGTTTAAACATGTTATTTGGTCTTTTATCCTTTGATGTGATGTTTTCGTATGTGTTTTGATACATTAGATAGGTTCGGATAATGGTTATGGACTTGTTGGGATGATAGGACGGGGTCCCGAGAGGTTCGGGTGAGTTTTGAACAAATTTGAGAATTTCGGTACCTTGATGATATTCTGGAGATGTAAGAGTGTGGAGAGAACCTTTTAAAGTGTTGAGGTCACTTTAAGAGTGCTAAGGAAATACCTCAACTACGGTCACAAACCCCAAAGTGCGGAGGCATTGGCCAAACTAAGGACCGTAACAGGAAATCTGCAGGTTTGTTAGTCTGACTTCGGGAGCTTTTATCTCTCAATCTTTGAAGAATTTGGGAATGATCCATAATCGAAAGTTGTAGCCATTTGAGTCAAATTTCCATAAAATTAAATTTTTCATCATTTGGACATAAAGAAAGTTATGGCCAATTTACTGAAGACTAGTTTTGTGGTTACTACTTAAGTGGGAATGCACAACATGGATTGCGGCCGCAAAACTTGGAAGTGTGAACCACACTAAGAAAAGTGTTGTCAGCACTATAGGAGGTTAGATGTTTGTATATAAACAGGAATTTTGGGCTTTTAGCACATGTTCTATCTTTTATTTGTCAAGTTTACTCTTATATTCTTTACTTGAAGTTGTTACCTTGTTATTTTCACATTTTATCTTTCATTGTTGAATTATTCTTATGTGAAGTTTCTATTACATGATATCCCTTTGTTGTCAAGTTATTCTCATGCATTTAGATGTAGTTTCTAGTTCATGCCATCTATTTCATTATTAGCTTATGTCATACACTAGAATTTGAAGTTGTTATTTCATGGAAATACCTTCATGATTGAGTTTATTCTTAAGAAATTAATTGAAGTTGAAGTTATTTAAAGTCATTAACCTATTTTTAGTTGAAGTTGTTCTTTGATGGTGTATTGTTCATTGCTCAGTTATTTTCCCCGTTCATTTTGTTGCTATTGAGATTTTTTACACACCGTGTTTGAGTCGTTGGCTACGTGTTGTGGTGATATTGGTATTGTTGTTGTGAAAAGGTTGTGGCCTATTGGCACTTGTGATACGAGTTGATGTGTCGTGTTGTTGTGATGTTAGCGCATGTGGATTTGTTGAATGGATTGATTATTATTATGCGGGATATAAGGGCGGAGTGATACGAGTGGATATTGATATATTGTCTGGGCGAAGTGATATAGGTGTATATTGTATTAAATATCTGGACGGAGCAATATTAATGGCTATTGTGATATTGTTAACACATAGGGAGAAGGGTGGTTATATCAGGGTTGATATGTGACGGCCTGGTGGCACAATGTTGATGATATTTGTGTGATGGTGTAATTTCGCTTATGTGTGTTATGCAGTTTACGTGACTTGTTGTATCACTTCTAATAAGCTACTCGATGTATTTTATACTACTTGTTGACTTGGACTATAATAGTACACTCGCATAAGCGTACACCGTAGCATGCCATTTACACCGGTTCAGGAGTATGAAACTTGACTTTCATTGATCATGCACATGTATTCTTATATTATCTGCTTCCATTGTGATATTGAGCATGTGACCATACCGGGTGGATTGTGGTGTTGAGCATGTGACCATGCCGGGCTGATTATGATTGTGAGCCTGTGACCATGCCGGATGGATTGATATATTGGCACGTGAGTTGTCCGTGCGGTCATGATTGATAATGTGGGCACAAGGTGTCGTGAGCATATGATTTGTGATTTGGGACTCGTGACTTATGTTTATGAGATAAGGTATCTCAGAGTAATTTTGTTGTAAACCCTATGTTGGAATAGCTTGATTATTTGGTTGTCATTTATTTATCTTATTTGGGTTTGCTGGTACTTTAACGGTGTTCAGATTACTTTACTATTTATATCACATGTTTATTACCTATTGTCATTTACTGATTCTTGCTTCCATTATTAGCTTTATACTCATATATTGCACAAGGTTATTATGACTAGTACGTGTCTTCACTTGCACCTCGTTACTACTCCATCGAGGTTAGTCTTGATACTTACTGGGTACCGATCGTGGGGTACTCGTACTATACTTCTGCACATTTTTGTGCAAATCTAGGTATTAGAGATAACTGACTCAAGAAGCGTTAGCTTCTTGATCACGAGGATTTAAGGTACAGCTACTTGGTCATCGCAGTCCCTTGGAGACCTTTTCCTTTTGATTCTATTGTTACTCCGTTATTCGAGCAGTATTGTATTTTGTTTATTTTTGAGATATTTCTATGTATTCATCTAGAGTTCGTGACTCTATACTACCTACTCTTGGGAGGATTGTTTTGATTATTCACGTATAGGCTTGTGTCACATTTATTTCGATATTTATATTAAACTCTATTTAAAAATATCATGTTCAACTGGTTTAACTATTAAAAGTAGTCAGCTTACCTAGTCATAGAGACTAGGTTCCATCACAACGCCTAAGGCGGTTTATTTTGTCATGACAAGTTGGTATCGGAGCTCTATGTTCATAGGTTTTATAAGACAGAGCAAGTTTAGTAGAGTCTTGCGGATCGGTATGGAGATGTCTATACTTAACTTTAAAAGGCTACGGAACTATTACGGAATTTCACTTCTTTCATTCCTATCGAACGAGTTTATTGATTTTAGAGATTGAGCCTTTGTCATTTTATTCTCTCACAGATGGTGAAGATATGAGCTGTAGTTACCGATGATGCTGCCCCCAGAGCCGGTGATGCTAGAGGCCAGGGCAGAGGTTGAGGAGGAGCATGTGCACAGCGAGAGCATCAGTTGAGGAGCCACCAAAAACTCCGGTTGGAAGGCAGGCACCGGAGGCGCCTGTTGCTAACCCTAGACTTCAGGAGACTTTAGCGCAGTTCCTGAGTATATTTGATACATTTGCTCAGGCGGGATTGATTCCAGTTGCACCAACTACTTCACATATTAGGGGAGGAGCTCAGACGCTCTCCGCCCGTATTTTAGGGTAGCAGGCTCATATTGGTAATACTCCGGGTATGGTGCCAGTATAGCCCGTTATCGAGGGTCAGCTTGAATTTAGTCCAAAGGCATCTGAGGATAAGCAACTAAAACTTGAGAGGTTCAAGGAGTATCACCCTCATACTTACAGTGGCACGATGACTGAGGACGTGCAAGGTTTTCTAGACAAGGGTCACCGTATTCTCCGCACCATGGGTATTGTGGAGGTGAGCGGAGTAACCCATACTACATTTTAGCTGATAGGAGCAGCGTATTAGTGGTGGTAGGATTATGATAAGGGTAGGCCACCTGGTGCAGCACCACTCACTTGGACTTAGTTTTCAGAGATGTTTTTGAGGGAGTTTGTTCACTAGACCCTCAGGGATGCGTGGTGCACTGAGATCGAGCAGCTACACTAGGGCACTATTGGTCTCAGGGTATGCCATCAGGTTTAGTGAGTTATCCCATCGTGCACCTATTTTGGTTTCTACCATAAGAGAGTGGGTCCATAGATTTATGAATGGGCTAAGTTATGGTCTTAGATTCAACATGGCTTGGGAGTTAGAGACAGATACTCCATTTTTATAGGTTGTGGAGATTTCTAGGAGGTTAGAGCGCATTCGGGGTGAGAGGGGGAGGATAAAGAGGCCAAGAGGTCTTGAGGTTCTGGATGACTCAGTGGGTTGTACTCTTCAGTTATGACCCATCACAATGGAGGGTCAGGTGGTCGGCGAGTCCAGTCTGCACTTCAGACTACTCGTGGTGCTCCACTAGTCAAGGACCTCAAGGTACCCATATGTGGCAATCATCTTTCAGTGCACCCCCTGCACAGGGTTCCTACAACAATTACTCTAGTCACAGACACAGTGCTAGTAGTTGCACTCGCGGAGGGGTTATTATGGGTATGGCGATACTAGGCACATCATGAGAGATTGTGCCAAACTCGAGAGAGGTGGATTTCATCAGGTCACTATGGCTATGGTCTCCATTCTAGTTTCCACTCCACCGGCACAGCTAGCTAGAGGTGGAGGAGAGGCGGGTAGATGGCGACCTAGAGAGGGAGACCTTACCTAGTCTATTGATATATTTTTCCTTGAAGGGCTGAGGCCGCTGCACCAGATGATTTCATTATAGGTACAATTTCAATTTTTCATAGAGGGATATCAATCTATTCTGATCTGGTCATATTTATCGGAGAGAGTCCCCCTATCTCGCCTCATATATGGGTGTGTTTCGTGATTTTTGTACTCTGCGAATGTGTTTACCCTGTTGAGATATTCTATAGTGGTAGTCATGTTGATCATTTTGGTTTGTTCACTATTGAGAGTTATGAGACTATGATGAACTTTCTGTTACTTAATACGGTGGGTTTTGATGTGATTTTTAGATGTTTTGGCTACGACTTGTGACTTGTGTGCTCTACTGGTATGGGAAGTCTGTTATGTGTTTCGATTGTGTTTCGTGGAATTGAGTTACTAAAAGGTTTTCAGTTAGCATGATGTCTATTTTACTTATGATTCAGAACTAAGAATGGGACCCTTGGGTTTTCATGTGGATTGATATGTTTGGACCGGCCTGCGCGTCGCGGTGGAGTTATATTAAGATGAGACCCTTTGTGATTAGTTCACATGTTTTGTTTCTGCCTCGGGGAATGGATTCTTAGTATTTTATTGATAGGGAGTTGTGCCTATCGGACTTGTTTAATAGTTCTCTCATGTTTTCCTCTTTCCATATTCAGTCATATTCTAGTTGTGCTTATTGGGTTTAGCTTGCGAGGTATGTACCCAGGTGGCATTGAGGGTGATTTGTTGGTCGGGTGAGTATTTATGAGTTTCACATGTTTCTTACATCATTATCAGTGTTGGGAATGTTGGAAGAATGTTCTAGTCAATATGGGACTATCTACTGGTATCGGATTGGGTAATGGGTAGCTATTGTGGTCAGAGTTGTTGTTGTGGGCATATGGACGATGCGTCACATCATGTAGTTGTACCTTGTGGATGTATGCATGAATTTTTGCAGGTGGTTGAGGTTTATACAGTGTGTTTTTGTGAGAATCGGGTCTTCGGGGGATGGTTGAATGTTGTACCTTGGCTCTAAGGCTTATCGATATGGGTGGAAGGAATAATCTCCAATCGAGATGGTGTTTTCGAGATTACGTGGATTGGAGTGACATGGGATCACCCATGTGTATGTTTATGGTGAGTTTATGTAGTGATTTGATGCCTTTAGATTGACTAATGACATGTTAGAGGACGACCATATATTTAAGTAAGAGAGAATGTAACGCCCCGACCGATCATTTTGGGTAATAGCATTAAGTTAGGTGGTTTGAGGTCTTGAGTAGTTTCATATTGTTTATTATGACTTGTGTGTATCTTTGGTTTTGGTTTTCGAATGGTTCGGGATTGATTTGGAAGAATAATTCTCAATTTAGAAGGTTTAAATTGGAAAAGCTGACCAAGTTTGACTTTTAAGTATTGACCTTGGATCGGAGTTTGATGGTTTCATTAGGTCTGTATAGTGATTTAGGACTTGAGTGTATGCTCGTATTTGTATTTGGATGTTTCTATAAGGTCCGGATAATGTT
The DNA here is from genome assembly GCA_026770625.1 of Nicotiana glauca. NCBI lineage: Eukaryota > Viridiplantae > Streptophyta > Magnoliopsida > Solanales > Solanaceae > Nicotiana > Nicotiana glauca. Next base: position 36,674 of record MU672706.1, on the reverse strand, counting down.
TGACCAGGAGTTGACTTTGATGTTCGAGTTTGGATTGTTTTTCTGGAAGTTGCAATATGTTCGTTATGTCATTTGGTACTTGTGTGAAACGTTTGGTTGTGATCTGAGTTGGTTAGGCATGAATCAGACACTAGGTTGGAAGTTTAGAAGTTTATGAACTTAAAAGATTTTAACATGTGATTTGGTTTTCGATCTTCTGATGTGATGTTTCCGTATGTGTTTTGAGACGTTGGATAGGTTTGAATAATGGTTATGTACTTGTTGGGATGATAGTAAGGGGTCCCGAGAGGTTTTGGTGAGTTTTGAATATGTTTGAGCATTTCGGCACAAGTGATTCTCAATTTTGAAAGGTTTCAACCTAGACCTTCATCTACAAACTTGGGGTAAGTGATTCTAACATATATCTATTAGATTTACATGGATCCATTACTAGATTTAACCTCAAAACATGGGAATTAATATGAGAAATTGAGGGGTTTTGTCTAAATTTTCTACAGTGAATAATTGAGTTTTGAACATCGATTCGGAATCAGAATTGGATGATTTTGGTATGGTTAAACTCGTGTTTGAATGGGTGTTCGGAATTTGTGGGTTATTCGGGTCCCGGGGTGGGAGCTCGAGGTTGACTTTTTGATTTTCATTAAAGATCAAAGTCTTATTATTCAAAATTATTTTCTATGGATTTTATTTATGATATTATATTATTTTGTCTAGATTAGAGCCGTCCGGAGGTTGTTTCATATGGAAAAGGCATTTTACAGTATTGATTTAGCTTCTTTGAGGTAAGTATCTTGCCTTACTTGGTGTGTGTAATGACTCGGCCAGTCGTTTTAATATTTTAGCCCAATTCCACTATTTATTGTCTCCTCTATGTTCAATTGTGGTTATGTGACTTACCGGGGTGGTCAGTTTGGTTTTGGGTGAGTTTCAGAGTGAATTGGGAGACTTAGTCCTAGGATTGGAAGCTTAAGTTGAAAGAGTTGACCGGAGTTTGACTTTTGTGTAAACGACTCCAAAATGGAGTTTTGATAGTTCTGATAGCTTCGCAAGGCGATTTTGGACTTAGGAGTGTGCTCAAATATTGATTTGGAAGTTCGTAGGTCATTTTGCCTTGAATTGGCGAAAGTTGGAAAAATGAAGATTTGGAAGGTTGAGAAGTTCGCCCGAGAGTTGAATTTGTTGATATCGGGTTCGGATTGTGGTTTCGAAAGTTGGAATAGGTTTGTTATGTCATTTATGACTTGTGTGCAAAGATTGAGGTTAATTGTAGTTGGTTTGAAATGATGCGGCATTAGTTTTAGAAGTTGGAAGTTCATTAGTTTCATTAGGCTTGAGTTGGGGTGCAATTCGTGATTGGATGTTGTTTGATGTGATTTGAGGCTTTGAATAAGTTTGAATCACATTTTAGGATGTGTTGGTATGTTTGGATGGGGTCCGGGGGTGCCTCGGGTATGATTCAGATTGAAATCAGATTGAGTTTTGGACTTAAAGAGTTGCTTAAGCTTAAAGCTTCTGGTGTGATAGCACCTGCATGGTTTTGGCCACAGGTGCGAGACCACAGAAGCGGTCCTAAGGTCGCAGAAGTGGTTTTGGCTGAGGCTATGTAGATATGCCAGTGCGAGGATTTATTCTACACTTGCAAGCTCGCATGTGCAGGTAGTTGGGCTCAGAAGCGGACTTGGGCAGGTGAGGTAGGAGTCGCAGAAGCGGAGACTCTCCGCAAGTGCGTACACACTGGAGTGGAGGAAGGACTACATAAGCGATCCCGCAGGTGCGTAAGTTTAGCTGTAGTTGATCAAATAAGTCATCAATGCGTGGAAATGGATACTTGTTCTTCACTATAACCTTGTTCAACCGCCGATAATCTAGGCACATGCGTATTGATCCTTCCTTCTTCATTACGAACAAGACCGGAGCACCCCAAGGTGACATACTTGGCCAAATGAATCCCTTCACAAGCAACTCTTGCAACTGCTCCTTTAACTCCTTCAACTCCACTAGGGCCCCATGATATGGTGGAATAGAAAGGGGTTGAGTGCCCGGTAATAAATCAATACCAAAATTGATATCCCTGTAAGGCGACATTCCCAAAAGATCCGTCAGAAACAAATCTGGATAATCCCTCACTACTCGAACTGACTCAATGGTAGGAGTATCAACAATTACATCTCTCACGAAGGCTAGATATGCCTCACACCCCTTCCCAACCATCCGTTGTGCCTTAAGGAAAGATACCACCTTACTAGGAACATAATTCAGAGTACCCATCCACTCCAATCGTGGCAAAACTGGCATAACCAATGTTACTGTCTTGGCGTGACAATCAAGAATAACATGATAGGGCGACAACTAGTCCATACCTAAGATAACATCAAAATCTACCATACTGAGCAATAATAGGTCTGCTCTGGTCTCAAAACCACTAAGAACAACTAAACACGACCGGTACACACGGTAAAAAATAATAGAATCTCCCGCATGTGTGGACACATAGACATAAGAATTCAAAGAATCATGGAATATCCCTAGATATGGAACAAAGTAAGATGATACATAGTAATAAGTCGAGGCTGAATCAAATAAGACCGATGCATCTCTATGAGGAAGCAGAACAATACTTGTGATAACTGAGTAGGATGCAACTGCCTCTGTCTTAGCAGGAAGAGCATAATATCTAGCCCGGCCTCCCCCACTAGGGAGACCTCCACCTCTAGCTGGATGTGAAGGTGGTGTGGCAATTGGTGCGGTAACCACGCCCTGAGAAGCTTAAGGACCCTATGGAATACGTGGGGCCTAAGTAGTCTGTGGAGGTGCACCCCTCCTAAGTGTAGAGAAATCCCTCACCATGTCACGAGTGTCACCACACTTAAAAAAAGCTCTCGGAGGACGTGGCTATTGGAACTGCCTTGGGCCTGGTCGGCTGGACTGACCACTGAAAGTACCCCGTGCAGGAGGTGCACTAGACAATGGTGGTGTATAATGGGGAACCTGAGGCCTGGGAGTAGCCGGAATACCGCTGGAAGCTGGAAGTGCTGAATGAACAAGACGGATCACATAGCCTCTACTATGACGGGTTAAAACTAGGGCAAGGGCACCACTATATGTACCAGAATCTCGAGGCCTCTTGGCCTCCCTATCCTCTCTCTCTAGAGGCTAAATACCTTCCAATCTCCTAGCGATCTCCACTACCTACTGGTATAGGATGTCCATCTCCAACTCTCAAGCCATGCTGAATCTGATACTAGGGTTGATCCCCACGATAAATTGACGAACTCGCTCTCTAAAAATAGCAACCAAGGATGGTGCATGCCTGGACAAATCATTGAACCGAACTACGTACTCCTATATGGTCATAGCACACTGATGCAACTACTCAAACTCGGTGCTCCATGCATCCCTTAGACTCTGGGAACAAACTCCCTCATGAACATATTTGAGAACTGAGCCCAGGTGAGTGAAGCTGACTCAGTCGGGCTACCCAAATCATAAGGCTCTACTATTGATAAGCCGCTCCCTTAAGCTAGAACGTAGTGAAAGTAACACCACTCGAATCCACAATACCTATAGTGTGGAGGATACGGTGGAACTCCTCAAGAAAACCCTAGGCATCCTCTAACATCAAACCGATGAAAGTAGGAGGGTTGTACTTCTTGTATCTCGATCATTATCTACTCCCCCTCAGAAGTTGTTGCCCAACCTTCGGGCTGAATAGGGACAACCGACTGCACTGGTATGACCTCTGTGACCTGGTCAACTAGGACCCACTACTCTGGGGTACGAGCGGTGGGAGTCTGCACTCCTCCCCCGACTTGAGATATGGCGGAGCAAGTGGAATCAACCCTGCCTGAGCCTGAGTGCCAAACATGCTCAAAAACTAGGCGAGAGTCTCCTGAAGTGCAGGGGTAGTAACAGGCGTCGTAGGTGTCTACTTTCCAATTGGAGCTATTGGTTGCTCCTCTGTAGCAGCTTGTGCAGGTGCTCTAGCTGCACCACGTGGTCGTCCTCGACCTTTGCCCAGGCCCCGGCCTCTTGCGGCTCTAGCAGGGGGCGTGGCTGTTTGATCATTAGATCCAGTTGTGTGTGTCCTCACCATCTATGAGATAATAGAAAGACCGATATTTAAAAATCTAAATTCAAAAAATTCGCACAATAAGGAATCAAAGAAATGAAACTTTTCCTAACAGGTCCATAGCCTCTCGAAGATAAGTACACACATTTTCGTACACATCCGCGACACTCTACTAAACTTGCTTGTGACTCATAATACCTATGAACCTAGAGCTCTGATACTAATTTGTCACGATTCCAATTTCCCTCCGTGGGATGTCTTGATGGAACATAGTCTCTAAGACTAAGCCTAACCAAACAGGTGGAATATAACTGAAATTGCAAGTGAACTCCCAAATTCTCAACGATTTATAATAAATAAAAACTCCATAACTCAATATATACCATTTCCCCAAAACCTGGTGATATCGAGTCACAAAGCTCTATAATAGTATCAAAGTCATCCATATACAACTATACTAGTAGAAGAAGGAAAATATAAAAGTAGATAGAGGGTGACTCCGAGGCCTGCAGACGTTGGTAGGTGTACCTTAAAGTATCCGCGTACAACTCAAATCACTGATGCCTAGACTGGTGGGAGGTACCTGGATCTACATAAAAAGATATGTAGAAGCATAGAATAAGTACCCCACAATGGTACCCAGTAAGACTAACCTCGGTAGAGTAGTGACGAGGTCAGGTCAAGGCCCTACTGAAATAAATAAGAAAATATGTACAAGTGTATGGCAGTGTAATAATGAAAGCAAGGAAATTGAAACAACAAATACATATCAGGGTTAGCTACACAGAAGTAAAGCAACTAATGCAACACGAAGAAAACAAGGAATGATATGTTAAGGAAACAAACAACTCAAGACAAGTGCAGCAAAAGAGATACCAATAAGAGTCACTACCGAGGTACCTCCTCGTAGTATCAAATCACAAATTAATTCACAATCTTTTCTTATATCACCGCGGGAACCTTGCATTTAATTTTGAAAAATCATTTTCCTAAAATAGCATCCCGTGTTTTAGCCCACCTTATCTCACCACATGTGTTTCAACCCCAAAACCCCATACCACTACATGTGTATCAATATCAAAATGTATCACAAATTGCACCTCAAGAGCCCAATATCACAACTTGCCAAGAAACCAACAACAACAGTGTTTTCACAATAAAGATCCCATAGCTCAACCACAATGTCCACAAGAGTCTCAACAATGACAACCTGTAACAAGCCGATCTGTCATTTTGAGCTTTTGCACTTTGCCCGTCAGTTCTCGGGCATGACTTTCCCCGTAGGATGTATTAAGCCTTATGTAAATTGTTGGCTTTGGTTTTCAGGGTATCGGAATGAATTTGGAAAAATAGTTCTCAGTTTGAAGCTTGAAATTTGAAAGGTTTGGCAAAGATTTGACTTGTTGGTAGATGATTTTGGATTGGAATTTTTATGATTTGGTTAGCCCCGTTAGGTGATTTGAGACTTGGAAGCGTGATTGGAATGCATTTTAGAAGTTTGTGGAAGGTTTAGGCTTGAATTGGCAAAATTGAGATTTTGGCGTTTTCCGGTTGATAGGTGAGATTTTGATAAAGGGGTTGGAATGGAATTCCGGAAGTTGCAGTAGCTTCATTGTAACATTTGTTACGTGTGTGCAAAATTTCAGGTCATTCAGGCGTGGTTTGGTTGGATTTTTTATCAAAAGCATATTTCGCAAGGTTTTAGAAAACTTAAGTTTGAATCCAATGTGTTTTAGTTGATTTGATGTTGTTGGAAGTGTTTTGATGATTGGAACAAGTTTGTATAAGGTATTGGGTCATGTTGGAGCCTTTGGTTGAGGTCCCGAAGGCCTCGTGGTAATTTCAGATGGTTAACGGAGAAGTTAGATGTTGATTGCAACTTCAGATTTGCTGCTTCTGGTGTTTTCGCATCTGCTGTTTGGGGACTGCAGATGCGGGTGATTTATCGCAGAAGCAAAAAAGGGTCAGATGAGCGGAGACCGTAGAAGCGGTATGGTGACCGCATCTGCGGAATCGCAGATACGGAAGTTTAATCGCAGATGCAATGTAGGCTGAGTAAGTAAATTCCGTAGAAGCGGTGGAGTAGACCGCATATGCGGTACCGCAAAAGCGGATTTTTGGACCGCATATGCGGGTATCACTGGTCAGAAGAAGTTAAAAGAAGTTTTTCGTGAATGTAGGTCTATTTTCACTCATAGCTGCTCGTTTTTGGAGATTTTTGAAGGAGATTGAAGAGGGATTCAAGGGTAATCGTCGGGAGGTAAGATTCTTGGACTGAAAACTCGATTATTATGTGAATTCTACCTAGAAAATCATGAAAACTAAGCCAAAAATTGAAGAACTAGGGCTTGAGAAATTGGACTTTTGAATTGGGATTTGAAGGACCATTTGGGGTCGGATTTGAACACTTTTGATATGTATGAACTCGTGTGAAGATAAGGAATCTATTGGTGTAAAAATTTCTGAATTTTGAGATGTGGGCCTGGGGGTCGGGTTTTTTTAATTTCGAGCTTTGTGTCCTTTATTGATTGTTTTCGCTTGGGCTTTGTTCCCTTAGAATATTTTGATGCCCTCGTTCTGATTTTGGATAGATTCGACACGCGTGGGGTCCGATTCGAGGGGCAAAGGCGTCATAAGCTAGAGATTTAGTCGGTTCGAGGTGAGTAATGATTGTAAATGATGTTCTGAGGGTTTGAAACTCTGGATTGCACATCGTAGTGCTATATTGAGGTGAGGCACACGCTTGATGACGAACGTCGGGTCATGCACTATTGGGGACTGTGACTTGGTCCATCCTGATTGATGATTTTACCGCGTATTTGATTGAAATATATTTGTTATCATCATTATTTGGGCTGAATGCCATATTTGGGCTTCGTGCCAACTATTTGAACCCTTCAGGGATTTTTGTTGATATTTCCTCACTGTTTTTACTTTATATTTGAACTCAGTCATGTTATTTCCACTGTTTTCAAAACTTAGCCATGTTCACTCAGTTTTAATACTCAAATGATATTTAAATGATGTTTTGGGCTGAGAAACACTGTTTTACTATTTCCCGAGAGGCTTATGTGATTTTTTGACCGAGTAAGGCCGAGGGCCTGTGTTGTGAGAATATCTTTTGGGTCAGTGAGCGCTGGTACCCATTGTGATGTGAGATACAGCCCAAGGGGCTGGTATGGTTCTATGTGAAATCTCGAGGGGCTGATATTATTCTATGTGATTGCCCGAGGGGCTGGTATCGTTCTGAGATATTGCCTGAGGGGCAGATTTGTTGACATTGTGCCCGAGGGGCGAACCTTATGTGCTTATCTTTCTTATTGTATTTAATTATGTATTTGTGCCCGAGGGGCGGATTTCTGTGCTTATTTGCACTAGTTGTTCTGCATTCATTTGTGTAACTATTGAAAAAGTCTTTTTTCAAAGAAGTTTAGATTGAGCTAAGATGTTTTAAGGGATTTCACAGCTTCATTGCTTTCTACTGGCTTTTAAAACTGCTTTTATACATCATGTTGATGTTCTTTTCGTGATTTCTTATCACTCTGTCTTTATTTATGATTATTACTCACCGAGTTTGCAGTACTCATTTTACTCCATGCACATTGTGTGCAGATTTAGGTATTTTCTAAGCTTGGTGGCAGTTGTCATTGGAGTTAGCAAAGTAGCTGCCTGGCGATCGCGGCTCTGCTTTCTCCCTCTTTATTCCTCCTTATGTATTATTGCGATTTTTCCGACCATTTTGGTTTTGATGTGACTAGACAATTGCAGTAGATGCTCATGACTAGTGACACCCCGGTTTGGGCTGTGTTTGGGTTGTACTTCCGCATTGTTATGATATTATCCGCGGTTTAGTACTATTAAATCATTTTTAGCCTGTTTTATTATTTTTTAGCTGTTTAACTTCGAATTGGAAATGTGTCGGTTGGCCTTGTCTTCACGAGGGGCGCCATCACGACCGAGTCTGGGTTTAGGGTCGTGACACAACTGGAAATGAATAACTCAACAAAATAGTATTTCACAACATAACACTTTGCCTCTATGTGAATAACGGTCTTTATAACTCAATATCAATTTCAACAAGATATACCAAGAACAACAACTTCAAGTAAGAATTCAACAATTAAATATTGAATATGGAATCAAGGAAAATAAGAACCTCAACTAAAGATGTAGTGCAATTAAAAAATAAGAGCTAAGACAAATAGAGAATGTGAAATAGACTAATGATGATGAAGATAACATGTTAAGATAACTCAATTAAGGCATGAAAGGAATTATGATGCCTCCTAGTCTTTACGACTAGGTAAGCCTAACAATTGCGGAATAATTGAAAATAAAAACAGTATCAACAACTAAACTTTAACAGATAAATATATAACTGAAAAATGCGCTCAGCATGTACAAGTAACCAATAAATCGAGTATAACAATATTTCCAAAACCCGATAATCACAAGTCACAAGCTCTAAGAATCTATTCTAACTGTCTCTATACATTAGTAACTCGGTAAAACAAAGGAGGAACAATATAAAGGATAGAGGGGGGCTCCGAGGTCTGCGGACGCTGGCAGATATACCTTGAACTCTCCGAAGCAGCAGCAAGTATGCAACTAATAGCGGGGCTGGTAGGAGGTACCTGGATTTGCACACAAAAAATGTGCAGAAGACTAGCATGAGTACACCACAACGATACCCAGTAAGTGCCAAGACTAACCTCGGTAGAGTAGTGACGAGGTCAGGTCAGGGCCCGACTGGAATATAATAATTTAAGGCAGAAAAATATAGCAGTGTAATAAGAGACTGGAAATTTAACGAGGAGATGTACGACAGGGGATCTCCCGAGGTATCACCTCGTAAAGTAAATATGCAACAGGGGATCTCCCTAGGTACCGCCTCGTAGTCCCAAAAGTAAACACGCAGCTCGAAATCGATGGAAACAATAGTTATCATCAAGAAGCCTACAGTTTAAGACTAAATACAAATCAAGGAAAAGTAGGAAATCAACTAAGCATGTTGCACAGATTTCAAATAAGTAATTAAGACACGTAGACATGCGATATTAGGCCAAACGGGATAAATACACATGCTGGTGTAACTCAATTAAGATGTAACAGGTTACTGCTCAGTAAAAACTGAATTTCATGATGATTAGCCGGTGTAGGCACTTGTCACCTCGCGTACACGGCACTCACATATCACAAAATTATCACAACAGTATCAAATCCTAAAGGGATTTCCCCACACAAGGTTAGGCAAATCACTTACCTCAAACCAAGCTCATCAATAAGAATGCCCTTTCCTTGATTTTCAGACTCTGAATGGTCCAAATCTAGCCAAAAGCAATTACATACCATAAATATAACTATAAAAAACTAATCTAATTAATAAAATCAAGACTTTAGCAAGAAATTAGAAATTCACCCCAAAAAGTCGACTTGTGCCCATGTCTCGGAATCAGGTAAAAGTCACAAAATACGAACACCCATTCAACCATGAGTTCACTCATACCAAAATTACTCAAATCCGATACCAAAATCTCAATCAAAACCCAAAAATTTGGTTGAAGAACTTTTCCCACTTTTCCCCAGATTTCTCAACCCAAATATTAAATAAGAAGATGAAATTAATGATAGATTAGTGGGATATAACCAAAAATGAGTCAAGAATCATTACCCAATCGATGCCTCTGAAAATCCCTCCAAATCTCGCCTAAATCCGAGCTCTCTATCTCAAGTTATGACAAAAATGGCAAAACCCTCGATTTGGAATGTTTATATCTGCCCAGTGAAATCCTTTTTCGCGAATGCAGAAGCCTTCTCACGTTCGTGAAGCATAAAAATTCTTTCAATCCAAAACCTCCTTTGCAAACGCGATGGCCTAATCGCGAATGCGGAAGCTCACACAGTTTGACCCTTCGCGAACGCGGGACCCTCATTGCGAACGCGTAGGTTAAATGCATGGGACCCCCTCTGCTCGTTCCTCTATGCGAACGTGAGGTCCCTATCGCAAATGTGTAAGCTCAATGCTCCAAAGCTTCAGGAACACGGGAACCACATAGCAAATGCGTAGGCTCAATGCTCCAAAGCTTTACGAATGCGGGAACCACATCGTAGATGTGAATAACAAAACTCAGCTGGCCTCCTGGATACCTGACGCAAATGCGAGACCTCTCTCGTGAACACGATGAAGGAAACCAGCAACTGATGCACCAGATTTTTCTGCAATTCCAACAAGTCCAAATCTAGTCCGTTAACCACCCGTAATCCATCCGAGGCCCCCGGGACATCAACCAAACATACCAATAAGTCTTAAAACATCATACGAACTTAGTCAAGCCCTCAAATCACATCAAACTGGAACAAAAACATGAATCCCACTCCAATTCAAACTTAATGAACTTTGAAACTTCAAACTTCTACAACCGATGCCGAAACATATCCAATCACATCTGATTGACCTCAAATTTTGCACACAAGTTTTTCGACATTACGGACCTACTCCAACTTCCAAAATCGAAATTCGACCCCGATATCAAAAAGTCCACTCACGGTCAAACTTCCCAAAAATCCAACTTTTGCCACTTCAAGCCTAATTCAGCTAAAGACCTCCAAATCACAATCCGGACACGCTCTTAAGTCCAAAATCATCCAACGGATCTAATAGAACCGATGAAACTCCACTCCGGAGCCATCTTCACACAGTTCCAACTACGGTCAAATTCCTTAGAGCTTAATCTTCCATTTTTGGGATTGTGTCCCAATTCACCCCAAAACCAAAAATAAAACCTTACGGCAAGTCACATAAGCATATAATGATAAGGGGGAAGCAATAAATAGGGGATCGGGGCTATAACTCTCAAAATGACGGGTCGAGTCTTTACATTTCCATATTTGGCCCATGTACATAGTTACCACCTTGCGTACACGGCTTCCACACATCAAAATTATCATAAAACAGCACCAATCCTACAGGGTGTTTTCCCTACACAAAGTTAGGCAAGATACTTACCTCAAAACATTCTAACTCAATCCACTCGTAGGTCTTTCCCTTGATTTTTCAACTCTGAACGGCTCGAATCTAGGCAAAACAACTACATACTATAAACATAAACTATAGGAAACTTATTCGAACAATAACATTACGATATTTAGAAAGAAATAAAAAGTCAACTCGGGCTCGCATCTCAGAACTCGACCAAAATTAAAAAATCAAACACCCATTCGGTAACGAGTCAACCCATGCAAGAATTACTCAATTTCGACCTCAAATCACCTTTCAAAATCCCAAAATTTAGTCTACGAAGTTTTTCATAATTTTTCCCCAAATTTCCAACTCAAATCCCTAATTAGACGATGAAAATGGTAATGGTTTCATGAAATATAGTACAATCCGGGTTAGAATCACTTACATCAATGATCTCCTTGAAGAACCCTCGAAAAATTGCCTCACACCAAGCTCTCTAGGTCCAAAATTTGAAATATGAGATAAACCCTCGATTTTGAAATGTTAATCTGCTGCTAAGTGATTTCTTCTTCGCGAATGAGGAAGGTGCCTCGTGTTCGCGAAGCACAAAAATGCTGCTACCCAAATACCTCTTGTGAATGTGAGAACCCACTTGCAAACACAATGACCAAACAATCCCAAGCTTTACGAACACGAAGCCTCACTTGCGAACGTGTAAGCCAAACCCGTGAGGTCCCCCAGCCTACCTTTCTCCTTCGCTAATTTGGCTCCCTGTCCCAGGATCGCGATGAAAGAAACTGCTGAACCTTTGCGAACGTGAAGTGTAAATTTCCAGCAACCCCTAAAGACTCCACGTGAATGCAGAATAACCTTCTCGAATGCATTGAAGGAAACTGTACATGTAAAAAACTAGTAGCTTCAGCAATCCTCAAGGTTCTAAAATACGCCGAACATGGTTCGAATAACACATGAGGCCCCTAAGACCTCAACCAAATGTACCAACAAGTCCTAAGACATCATAATAACACGCTCAAAGCATCAAATCACATCAAACAATACTAGAATCATGAATCGCACATCGATTCAAGCCTAAGGAACTTATGAACTTTGGAATTTCAAAACTAATACCAATACATAACAAAACAACTCCGATTGACTTCCAATTTTGCACACAAGTCATAAATGACATGACGGGCCTAATCCAACTTCTAGAATCAGATTTCAAGCCCGATATCAATAAGGTCAACTACCGGCCAAACTTTCCAATCTTCCAAACCTTCAACTTTCTAATTTTCGCCAATTCATGCCGAAATGACCTACGGACCTCCAAATCAACATCCGGACACGCTCTTAAGTCCAAAACCACCATATAGAGCTATTGGAACCATCAAAACTCCATTATGAAGTCATATACACAAAAATCAAACTACGGTAAACTCTTACAACATTAACCTCTAACTTAGGGACTATAGGTCGCATTTAGTGGATTATTAAAAAAACTCTCCTCTATCTTCTTTCTCTCCCTAGCTTTCATGTACGTTTAGGGCAGCCATGGCTGCTGCAAGCTCTCCCTAGCCTTTGGATGTGGGAGAGACAACTCAAAATGCTAAAGAAACACACCCAAACGTTATCCCAAAATAGTCATACGCTGCACTGGTTCATAAAGCAAAATCTGGCGATGTTTCATAAAAACTTGAGTAGATTCCTGTCAATGGGGTTCATGGTGAACCAACTGTAGAATTCACAGTTGAAGAGGTGAACACGTTCACTAGTGAAGAGGGATTGCATCAGGCAGTAATACTTAAATTTTCATATGGAAAACCATATATTCAAGAGTTACGACAGCTTATACCAAAACAATTTGACGTCAAAGGTTATTGCAACATTGGACAGCTTGAGTGTCATCATATCTTGGTAAGGTTTGATCTTTTTGAAGATTTTGTTCAGGTTTTGTCAAGGTCTACAAGTTATGTTAAGGCAAGGGGAGATCAATTCTTCTTTAGGACATTCCCATGGACAATAGGATTCAATCCTCGTGAAGAAACTTCAAGAGCAGTCGTTTGGATTTCGATGCCAGATCTGCGTGCAAATTGTTTTGCAAAGAAATCCTTAATGTCCATAACTTTAGCTATGGGGAAGCCTTTAGCAGTGGACAAAGAAACACAAGATTGAACGCGACCAAGTACGGCGAGAGTTAAGGTGTTGATTGATCTACTGGACAAACATCCTAAGCGTGTTAGGATTCATATTGTGGATAGAAACTCAGGGAAAACTGTTGAACACTTTCAGGAAATCGTGTATGATAACCTTCCAAAATTTTGTACTTGTTGTAAACATCAAGTCCACGATGAAAGTTCTTGTCATTGGATGATCGAGAAAAATAAGGAATATGCTACTCCAGTGAAAGAATTTGAAGGGTTGGACAGTCTTGACAGGTTAAAAGGTGATGCGAGGGATTATCTTAATGCAAAAAGGGCAGTACAAATAGTAGGGGAGGCAGCAAAGAATAATGTGGATGAACAACAGGCTTTGCAATGTGAAGAAGGAAAACAAACTGGTAACTTGAACAAAGAAATTGTGAAACTGACTAGTGAAGCAGGAAAAGAACATGGTATCAAGCAGCAGGGTGGGCAAACTAGTGAAGGCAAACAAATTACTATTGGGAAGAATTTTAAAGGGATACAAACTATGGATCTACAAAAATAGGATAACGGGAATAAAACAGGTATGGGTAATGCTGTTGTTAGGAATTCTAACACAGCAGCTACTATAGTTCCAGTTGTGCCTATAGAGGAAGCTTTAAAATTAGACGAGGGACCTCCTAAACCTTCTAGAGATGTCCCTGTTTCTACTGTGTTTTCAAGGATGTATCTAGCTACAGCTGGTGCTTTGAAAACTGCTACTGATCGTGTTGGTGTTAGTGCACAGGCTGGAATTAGAAAAATAGATAGTGCAGCTGGTGATCAAAATAATGCAAGAAATGATAGGGTAAATGTTGGAATTGCTTCTTCAGGTGGTAAATCTAGGATTGAGGCCAATATTTCTCCAAAGCCAACTGAAGGTGAACAGCAGAAAGTTGCAAAGCAAAGCTTTGACAGAAAAGTTGTTGCTCAAACTTTTGGGATCGACAAAGTTGTGAACAAGAGCAAGTTGTTGGAAAATAGAACTGGGAAGACAATTGAGGATGGTAAGGCTAAAGAGACAAACGCAAAGGAGAGGGTTTGGAAGGTAGTAACACCTAGAAAATCTTTTACAGAGAAGGGAGGATCACCAAGGCTTCAGAACCAAACTGTTCGACGAAATGATAGTAACATTGATGTCAGCGCAAATAGTTTTGATCTTCTTATTGCTGCTGGGATTCAGGAATTCAATACAATAGGGTTGAAGGATAATGAGATGTCCAAACAACTAATTCCAATGCCCAGCAATGAACAAAGAGGGCAAGGCAGTGTTCATTTGACAAAAAATGTGGATGTTCGATGAAATGACTCTAAGAACAAATTGGGAACTGAACTAACGGGCAACCAAGCTCATAGTTCCAATGCACATATGTTGCAATTTTCCAATCCTCATGTTGAGCAAATCATCAAAAACATCCAAAATGAAATGGTGATGAACACTACTTTGGTGAAACAACCTTTGGTCACTTTAAACACTTCCGTATTTGAGGTCTCTTCTCAATCAGTAGAGTCGTTTGGGGAATTCGAAGGTGAATCTGGGCAACTAATGCTTTCAACTGGGAATAATAATGATATTATACAAGCCAAGGTGAGGGACATGGCTATGAAATCCAAGTTGTGGTCTAACCAACGTGAGGAGGATGATGAAGAAGACTGGCTAGATAGCTTGGCTGGGTATTCATCTAAAGATGTTGATCAGGAGGTTGATCAAGAGAGTCCAGGTGAAGAATTGGATTCATGTGCAAGGCCAAAACCTGAAGTAGCACCAGCTGGATCTCCCAAGAGCAAGTTGAACCTCAATGCTCCAGTTTTTGTACCCAGAAATTCTACCACTGCTGCCATTCAAAATGCAGCAGCTGGAAATTTGATCTACAGTGTAGCAACACCTTCCAAGCAGATAGTTCCAGTTGATACTACAAGAAAAAATGTAGTAACATCTATCAAACAGCTAGTTCCAATTGGTAATTCAAGCCGAAATGCAGAAACACATAAGGCATTGATGCAGCAACAACAATATGCTCCAAACACTTCAGCTGCTATGCACTTTGAAGATCGAAAAGTAGCAGCAACACTAGAAGCTAGGCAGCAGCAAATTGTCACAACCACTTTAGCAATTTCAGCAGAGGAAAGAAAGCTATTGGATGTAATGGTAAGTGCAAATTCTGTGAGTTCTTTAAATAATATTGCTAGAGGCACTGATCGTGCGAGTTGAAGGAAGAACATATTGCAAACTTTAGAAAAACCACAACACAAGGCAACATTGGCTAAAATGCAGGAGGGAAACACTATGGTTACACCCAGTTGTGATCAATACATGCCAAATCCGGTTATTGTGGGTAGAGATACATATATAGAGGGTGAGGAAGATTATATTATAAATCAATGTCGGGCGGAGGCAGCAAGAAAGGGTGATTTATCACCTATGCATAGCGGAAAAAGTAAGAAGTCTCGTACAAGGAATAAAAGTTGGGACGGCAGGGTGAGTGAAGATACAAACATAAGGCGACTCCTAATGAGAGTTGCCAAACAAAAACAGGCTATACAAACTACGTCCACAAAGTCCAATCATTCAAAGAAGAAAGTGTGAATCTCGAAGACATCTTAAAATGGGTTGAGGAAGAAGATAAGAGTCTACAAGTTGAAGATTTCACAAGTATAGAGAAGAAAGACCAACATAGTTATTTCTACATCTTTTTATTTTACCATCACATTAGCATAGTCTTATGTAATATCATCACAGAGTATGTTATAAACTCTGTGATGATCATAAAATACTTAGTGCTCTCTAGTTCTTTATTTTTACATGCATGTTAGTAGGTGAGGCTTTTTCTATGCCTCAATAGGATTAGTAAGGTAAGGTTTAGCCCAGTTTGTGTTGCTCTACTCCTGTGCCTTTGGAAAAAGGTCCAAATGGCTATGAGATTATATGCCCTCGTGAGACTTTACCGGCAGCTACGCCATGATTCCTCTACATGAGGCTACCATAAGGGCAATGTGAGGCGCAGAGGAGTGATTATATAGCCAAGGCATAGAGAAAACATTATTGTTACTATTGTCCCCTTATTTGTACTCTTCCTATGTGGTTCATTTTTTGCTTTTATTATTAATAAAACTAGCCCTAGGCCCTGCCTAGTGGATTGCTTAAAAAAGGTCGTATTTCACTCTGAAACTCACCCGAAACCAAAACTAAATGCCCTGGAAAGTCACATAATCACAATATCTCATAGAGGAGGCATCAAATAGGGAATCGGGGCTAAAATACTCAAAATGTTCGGCCGGGTCGTTACAAGAAATTTATAAACTTAAGAGAGTTTAACATATGATTTGTTATTTGATCCTTTGATGTAATGTTTTAGTATGTGTTTTGAGATATTGGATAGATCAGGATAATGGTTATGTACTTGTTGCATGATAGGAAAGGGTCCCGAGAGGTTCTGGTGAGTTTTGAACAAGTTTGAGCATTTCGGTACCTTGATGATGTTCTGGAGATGTAGGAGTGTAGAAGGCACTTTTTAGAGTGCTTAGGGCACTTCTCGAGTGCTAAGGCAAAGCCTAAAGTGGATGCAAACCCCAAGTTTGGAGGCATTGGACAAAATACAAATAGCACTGAGGGCCGCAATAGGAAATCTGCAGGTTTGTTGGTCTGAATTCAGGAGCTTATATCTCTCAATCTATGAAGAATTTGGGGATGATCCAAAAATTAAAATTATAGCCCTTTGAGTCTAGTTTCTTAAAAATCAAATTGTTCATCATTTGGACATTTATAGAGAATGTTATGGTCAATTTACTAAAGACTGGTAGCGCAGTTACTGCTGAAGTGCGACCACACAATATGGATTGCGACCGCAAATCTGGAAAGTATGGAACACACTAGGAAAAGTGCGGTTAGAACTTTGGGAGGTCAAATGTTTGTATATAAAAGGGACTTTTGGGATTTTATTTCATTCATCACCAATTTAAAGGCTTGGGAGCTTGATTTTGAAGGGGTTCAACCTAGACCTTGGGGTAAGTGATTCTAACATATATCTATTATATTTACATGGATCCGTCACTAGATTTAACATCAAAACATGGGAATAAAAAAGAGAAATTATGGGTTTTGTCTAAACTTTTCTAAATTAAATAATTGAGTTTTGAACATTGATTCGGAGTCAAAACTGAATGATTTTGGTATGGTTGGACTCGTATTTGAATGGGTGTTCTGAATTTGTGAGTTTTGTTGGATTTCGTAGTGTGAGCTCGGGGTTGATTTGTTGAGTTGACTTTTTAATTTTCATTGAAGATCGAAGTCTTATTATACAAAATTATTTTCTATGGATTTTATTTAACATATTAAGTTATTTTCGTTAGATTCAAGCTATCTGAAGGTTGTTTCAAATAAAAAATACTTTTTATAGTATTGATTTAGCTTCTTTGAGGTAAGTATCTTACCTAGCTTGGTGTGTGTAACGACCCAGTCAGTCATTTTGAGTATTTTAGCATCGTTTCCCTATTTATTGATGCATCCATGTTTAAGTGTTGTTATGTGATTTTCTGGAGTGGTTGGTTTGGTTTCGGGTGAGTTCTAGAGTGAATTGAGATACTTAGTCCCAAAATTGGAAGCTTAAGTTGAAAGAGTTGACCACATTTTGACTTTTGTGTAGACGACTCTGCAATGGAGTTTTGATAGCTTTGAAAAGTTATTTTGGACTTAGGACTATGTCATGATATTAATTTGGAGGTTCGTAGGTCGTTTTGGCTTATATTGGTAAAATTTGGAAAGTTAAAATTTTGGAAGGTTGAGTAGTTTGACCGAGAGTTGAATTTATTGATTTTGGATTTGAATTTTAGTTTCAGGATTTGGAATAGGTATGTTGTGTCATTTATGACTTGTGTGAAATTTTTTAGGTCAATCGGAGTTGGTTTGATATGATTCGTCATTAGTTTTAGAAGTTGGAAGTTCATTAGTTTCATTAGGCTTGAGTTGGGGTGCGATTCGTGATTTGGATGTTGATTGATGTGATTTGAAGCTTCGAATAAGCTCCTATCATGTTTTAGGATGTGTTGGTATGTTTGGATGGGGTCCGGTTGGCCTCGGGTATGATTCAGATTAAAATCAGATTGAGTTTTGGACTTAAGGAATTGTTGAAGCTTAAAGCTTCTGGTGTGATCGCACCTACATGGTTTTAACAATAGGTATGACACCATAGTAGCGGCCTCGGGGTCGCAAAAGCGGTTTGGGTTAAGGCTAGGTAGATGTGTAGGTGCTAGGATTTATTCAGCACCGACGGACTCGCAGGTGCGGGCAGCTGGGTGCAAAGCGGACTTGGGCAAGTGAGGCAGGAGTCGCAGAAGTGGAGATTCTCCGCAGGTGTGTACACATAGGAGCGAAGGCAGGACTACACAAGCGGTTCCGCAGGTGTGCAAGTTTAGTCATACGTGCTCATGGTCAGGTGTGTAAGTGGAATTCGCATGTGTGGAAATTTAACCAAGAAGCAGTATTGCAGGTGCGACCCTGGGTGCAACAGAATCAGAAATTTTTGGGTAGAAATAGAGAAGATCGAGGGTTTTATTTCATTATCCATATTTTGAGTTAGAGACCTCACTTTTGGGAAATTTTTGAGGGATTTTCAAGGATTGGAGCGGTGTAAGTTTTTTTTACTCGGATTTTCTAAGTATCATGATTCCATTATTTTTTTATCATTTAACTAGTTTGGAATCATATCAGAATGGGTGTTCAGATTTTGTAAGTTCGAATGGGTTCCGAGTTGCGAGCTCAAGGTTGACTTTTTGATTTTCTTTAAATATTTTAACTTCATTATCCGATATTGTTTCCCATGGTTTGTATTTATGGTATTAAGTTATTTTGGCTCTAGCCTTCCGGAGTTGGATATTCATGGGGAAGTCTTATTTGGAGTTTGAATTGGCTTATTTGAGGTAAGTATCTTATCTAACTTTATGTGGGGGAACTACCCCTTAGGAATTGGGTTTATTGTGCTATATTTGTTACGTGGAAGACGTGTACGCGAGGTGATGAGTGCGAACACGGGATATATGTGGTATTTGACCGATTTTAGGTTATTTAAACTCTTTCCATTCCTTTAATTGAATTGTCATAACATGCTGTATCTTTCATTGTTAATCTACTCTTACATGTATTAATCTAATCTTACATGCTTTATTTGATGTTGTTAGCACTTGTTCTATCTCTTAATTGGTATATTTTCTCTCATGTGCTTTAGTTGAAGTTGTTACCTTCCTTATTTTCTTGTTACCTCTTTATTGCATTATTCTTACTTGAAGTTGTTATTTCGTGGGAATTATCTTCTTGTTAGGTTATTGACATTGAAGTGGTGAAAGTTATTATCACATTGAGGTTGAAGTTGTTGATTTGTTTGAAATATCTTTCCTTGTGGAGAATTTCTCATTCATTATGCCTTATTGAGATTCTTGTATACATTGTGGTTGAGCCTTGGGCTATTTATTGTGGAACACTGATATTGTTGATTTTGTAGGTTGTGGCATATAGGCACTTACGGTGCGAGTTATTATTATAATGTGATATTGATATGAATGTGGTGATATAAGGATAGGGGATGATACACATCTGGTGAGATAAGGTAGACTTGGTACGCGTGTTGCTAGTAAGGGAATTACTTGAAGTCACACAGTGAGATAAAGTGGCTAAAACACATATAGCTATTTTTAGAAAAATGATTTTCAAAACTAAATGTGAGGCTCACGTGGCGAGATAAGGAAAGATTGTTTGAATTGTAAAATATGAATACGAAAAGGTACCTCGGTTATGATTCTTGTTGTACATCCCATGTGGAAAAGGTTTATCGATTAAAGAGTTCTTGTTGTTTCTTCCTTGTCTTACATGTTTCTGTCTATACTTGATTACTTGTGGCCCTTAATAAGTGTTACCTTCTTGCTGCCTCTTTGCTTTATATTATATTTTTAGCTTATGTTATTAAACTGCTTTGTTATTATTCGTTTCCTCGCTTTCTATTATCCGTCTTTATTATATTTATATTCTCTCACAGATTGTAAGGACACGCACTGCTGGATCTGATAACCAGACACTCGTGCCCCCTGCTAGAACCACGCAAGGTCGGGTTCAGGGTGGAGGCCGAGGAGGAGCACGGGGTGCAGCTAGAGCACCAGCCAGAACAGTGACTGAGGAGCCACCAGTAGCTCCGATTGGGGGACAAGCACCCAACACTCTTGTTGTTGTCCCTGGACTTTAGGAGATCCTAGCACAGTTCTTGAGCATGTTCAACACTCTAGCTCAGTCAGGGTTGATTCCACTTGCACCAGCTACATCTCAGGCTAGGGGAGGAGTTCAGACTCCCGTGGCCCATACTCTAGAGCAGCGGGTCCATATTGATCAGATTCCGGATGTCATGCCAATATAACCTATTATACCGGTTCAGTCTGAGGTCAGGCCAGAGCATCTAAGGAGGGGAAAAGGATACTTGAGAGGTTCAAGAAGTATGATCCTTCTACTTTCAGTGGCAAGACTGGCGAGGATATGTAGGGTTTTTTAGAGAAGTGTCTCTGTATTGTCCGCACCATGAGTATTATGGAGGTGAGCGGAGTTGCTTTTACTATATTTCAGCTATTAGGAGTAGCGTACCGGTGGTGGCAAGCTTACGAGGAGGGTAGGTGAGCTGATGTAGCGCCACTTAACTAGGATCAAATTTTACAGATGTTCTTGAGAGAGCTTGTTCCTAGACCCTTCGCGATGCATGGCACATAGAGTTTGAGCAACTGCGTCAGAAGACCATGTTAGTGTCAGAGTATGCTGTCAGATTTAGTAAGTTGTCTAGACATACACCTGCCTTGGTTTCTACAGTAAGAGAGAGAGTCCGCAGATTCATCGAGGGGCTCAACTATGGTATTAGGTTTAGCATGGCTCAAGAGTTGGAGACGAACACTATCAGCATGTGGTAGAGATCAAGCAGAGGTTGAAGGATATGCGGTAGTGTGAGAGAGAGGAAAGGGAGGCCAAGAGGCGTCAAGATTCTGGAGGATATAGTGGTGCCCATGCTCCAGTTGTATCCCGCCATAGCAAAGGCTATGTGAGCCACCGAGTTCATCCAACAGTTCTAGCTTTGAGCAGTGTTCCGGCAATTTCCTATTTTTCTCATCCACTATCCACTGCACCCCTGCATGGGGTGCCATCAGTGGCCAGTCTAGTCAACTCGGACAAGGTCCATTTCAGTAGCCATGCCCACCGAGAGCTTGCTTTGAGTGTGGTGATACCAGATATATGGTGAGGGATTGCCCTAGACTCATTAGGGGTGCATCTCCATAGACTACACATGCTCCACAGGGTCCAGAAGGTTCTCAAGCCATGGTTGTTGCTCCAGTTGTCGCTCCACTTGCACCGCCAGCTAGGGGTGGAGGTCAGATGGGTAGAGGTCGCCCGATAGGGGGTCCATGCCAGATTTTATGCTTTTTTGGGTAAGACAGAGGTGGTTGTATTGGATGTTGTCATCACAGGTATTGTTCCAGTCTGTCATAGGGATGCCTCACTTTTATTTGATTCAGGCTCCACTTATTCATATGTGTCATCTTACTTTGCTCCATATTTGGATATATCTCGTGATTCTTTGAATTCTCCTGTATATGTGTCCATGCATGTGGGAGATTCTATTGTTGTATCATGTTTATTAATCGTGTTTAGTTGTTATTGGTGGTTTTGAGACCAGGGTTAATATATTATTACTCAATATGGTAGACTTTGATGTGATCTTGGCATGGATTGGTTTTCACCCTGTCACGCTATTTTGGATTGTCATGCCATGACAGTGACATTGGCTATGACAGGTTTACCATTGTTGGAGAGGATGGGTACATTAGATTATATTCCTAGTAGAGTTATGTCCTTTTTGAAGGCACATCAGATGGTTGAGAAAGGGTGTGAAGCATATCTAGCCTTTGTGAGAGATATCAGTTCCGATACTCTTATTGTTGAGTTAATACCGTTAGTGAGAGATTTCTGAGATGTATTCCCAGCAGATCTTCCAGGCACCGCCCAATAGAGATATGGATTTTGGTATTGACTTCTGGCCGGACACTTAGCCCATTTCTATTCCACCATATCATATGGCACCAGTAGAGTTGAATGAGTCAAAGGAGCAGCTGCAAGAGTTGCTTGATAAGGGTTTCATCCGGCCTAGTTGTAAGAACTCGACTGGTCGTTTTGAGCTCTAGCGCGTCATTCAGTGGTTTGAGGCCCTGAGTAGCTTCACTTCAGGTATTATGACTTGCATGCATGGTCGGAATTGAATTTCGGTAAGTTCAGAGTTGATTTGGAAAGAAAATTCTCATTTCGAAAGCTTTAAGTTAGAAGAATTGACTAAAGTGTGATTTTTTTGTAAACAACCTTAGAATTGGGATTTGAAGGTTCCAACAAGTTCGTATGATGATTTTAGACTTGGGCATATGACCAGATCAGATTTTGGATGGCTCAGAGCATTCGGCACCTATTGTGAAAGTTGGCATTTTGGAAGAATTTCATAAATTTGGGTTGAGGTGTATTTCAATGTTATTAATGTCCGTTTGGGATTCTGAGTCTGGGAATAGCTCCGTATGGTGATTCTGGTATTGGGAGCATGTCTGAAAGTGGATTTGGAGGTCTGTAGGTCATTTCGGGGTCATTTGGCGAAAGTTATAAATTTGAAGTTTTTGATAAGTTTGACCAGGAGTGGAATTTTTGATATCGGGGTCGAATTCCGATTCTAGAAGTTGGAGTAGGTCTGTAATGTCAAATGTGACTTATGTGCAAAATTTGATGTCAATCAGACATGATTTGATAGGTTTCGGCATCGATTGTAGAAATTGGAATTTCTTAGTTTCATTAGACTCGAATTGGGGTGTGATTCATGTTTTTAGCATTGCTTGATGTAATTTGAGGCCTTGACTAAGTCCGTGATATATTTTGAGACTTGTTGGTATGTTCGGACAGGGTCCCAAGGGGCTCGGGTGAGTTTTGGGGTGGTTTCGGACCATTTCTAGGTCATTTTTAGCTGCTGGTTTTTGGCTACAACAGTGTGCTACGCGATTGCGGGGAATTGGTCGCGATCGCGATGAGTAAAATGAGAGAAACTGGCTAGTGATTCGCGATCGCGGAAGGCCTTTTGCGATCGCGTAGGGGAAAGTTTCTGCTGCACTGACACAACTTTGGAAACTTGTATCTTGCAATTTACAAGGAATTTGGAGAGGATCCAAAAATAAAAGTTGTAGCCCTTTGTGTCTAGTTTTCATAAAATCAAACCATTTGGCATTTTGAGTTGTGTATAAAAGGTTATGAGTGGTACACTACAGCCTATCCGGGAAGAGTTTGGAAATCACGAAGAAGAAATTTGTGTTGCATAGGGCTGACTTTGGAAGCTTATATATCGTAATATATAAGGAACTGGGATATGAGAAAAACATGAAAGTTGTATTCCTTGGAGTCTAGTTTTCAAAACGTTAAACCATTGCAATTTGGAGTTTTTTTACAAAACGTTATGACCATTATACTAGAGGTTGTTAGGAAGAGCTGGGCATTTGTTCTTCGCGATCGTAAAGAACTTTAGCACTTTCCATGATCGCGAAGGGAAAATTTTGGGTTGAGAAATGTTGTGCTTCGCGATCGTGAATCGTTTTTCGCGATCGCGAAGAGTAAATACCTGAGCAGAAGCTATATTTCGAGGCTTCGGCCATTTTTAACATATTTGGAGCTATGGAGCTCGGATTGAAGCGATATTTGAGGCGATTTTCACCATATGGATTGGGTAAGTGTTCTATATCCGAAAGTAATTATACTTCATGATTATATGGTTGTATTCATCATTTATTTTGGATTTAATTGGAAGAAATCAAGATTTTTGCAAATCTTTTCAAGAACGAAAATTTAAGATTTGGAGGTCAAGTTGTTATCAGAATTTGGTAAAATTGGTATGGTTGAACTCATATCAGAATGAATTGTCGGATTTTGTGAGTTTTATTGGGTTCCGAGACATGGGACCCACTGCCAACTTTTCGAGCAGAGTTGTGAATTTTTATAAATTGTTAAATTTCAAGCATTGGAGTATATTTTTAATTAATTTGCACGTTGTTTGACTAGTTTTGGATTGAAAGGCACCAAGTTGGGGCTTTAGAGTGAAATAGTGAATGGAAAGTGAGCTTTAAGACGAGGTAAGTCTCCTTTCTAACCTTGTAAGAGGGAATCAACCCCGTATGTGAACTAAATTATTATGTGCTTCTATTTGTGGGGGCTACGTATGCACAAGGTGATGAGAGTCCGTGTGTAGCTACTAGCTATGTCTATGTCGGGGTAGTTTTAGGCTCACATCATGCCTTGTTGATATTGTTATTGATTTGTGTTTATTGTTTGCCTTGAGAGGGAGCGAGATTGAGTTTGCCTATTAAACATTTTGAAAGGAGTTGAAATTGAAGAAAAGTTGAGATCTTAAAAGTTTTCATTTGAACTTCGTATTTTGAAAAGAATGGAAGAATACTATAATAACTTAAGAAATCTATGTATGACTGTGTCGCATGTATGATCCGCGAGCGGGGTAATTACTTAAATTTATATTTGACTGTGCCGCATGTATGATTCGCGAGCGGGGTAATAGATGTATCTATGGTTTGCGTTTTTCGACCCTCAGTAGTGCACAATTTACATTTAAGTTGGATCGGGCCGAACGTCCTCGGCGGAATTCGTGTGTGATAATAGAACTAGAAGTCCCTTTTATAATTGGTATAAATTCAGTGTTTGTGTGATCATATGTTTTAAAGGAGGGAGTGATTTAGGTTCTTAAATATGGGGAAGACCTGTTCAGTTATTTCTTGTCCTGAGTCATATTGTTGTATTTCATGCTTAATTAAAATTTCACATTACCACTAGTAAGTGTTAGAGTCGACCTCTCGTCACTACTTCTTCGAGGTTAGATTGGATACTTACTAGGTACGCGTTGTTTTCGAGGTTAGATTAGAGTTGTCCCAGACCATCTTCATATATTGAGTTTTGGAGTTTCCTTGG
This sequence comes from Nicotiana glauca, assembly GCA_026770625.1. Taxonomy (NCBI): domain Eukaryota; kingdom Viridiplantae; phylum Streptophyta; class Magnoliopsida; order Solanales; family Solanaceae; genus Nicotiana; species Nicotiana glauca. Next base: position 11,448 of record MU672706.1, on the reverse strand, counting down.
TTTGGCTGGATATTATCTTTGTTTCGTAAAGGGTTTCTCATCTATTGCTACATCTTTGACTAGATTGACCTAGAAGGGTGCCCTATTTAGGCGGTCTGATGAATATGAGGAGAGCTTTCAGAAGCTTAAGACTGTCTTGATCACATCTCCACTAGTCCTACTTTTACCTTCAGCATCCGGTTCATATATAGTTTATTGTGATACTTCTTGGATTGGTATTAGATGTTTCTTGATGCAGGAGGGTACGGTGATTGCTTATGCTTCGTGCCAACTAAATCCCCAATAAGAACTACTATGTTCATGATCTAGATATGGCAGCTATTGTTCACACATTGAAGATTTGGAGGCACTATCCCTACTGTGTGTCTTGTGAGGTATTCACAGATTATCAAAGTCTACAACACTTGTTTAAGAAAAAAGACCTATAACTTGAGGAATCGGAGGTAGTTAGATCTATTGAAAGACTATGATATCACTATTCTGTACCATCCCGGGAAGGCCAATGCGGTGGTCGATGTCTTGAGTAGGAAGGCAGAGAGTATGGGTAGCCTTGCATATATTATAGTATGTGAGAGACCATTAGCATTGGATGTTCAGGCATTGTCCAATCAGTTTGTGAGATTGGATGTTTTGGAGCCCAGTTGAGTTTTCACTTACGGGTTTCTTGGTCTTCCTTGTATGAGCACATTAGAGAGCGTCAGTATGATGACCCCCATTTGTTGGTCCTTAAGGACATGGTATATCATGGTGATGCTAAGGAGATTTCTATTGGAGATGATGGGGTGTTACAGATGCAGGGCCGGCTATGTGTGCCCAATGTGGATGGGTTGAGTGAGTTGATCCTCGAGGAGGCCCACAGTTTGCGGTACTCCATTCATCTGGGTATCGGTAAGATGTATTAAAATTTGAGGCAGCACTATTGGTGGAGGAGAATGAAGAAAGATATAGTGTATTATATGGCTCGGTGCTTGAACTGTCAACGGGTGAAGTACGAGCATTAGAGGTCGGGCGGTTTGCTTTAGAAACTTGAGATTCCCGAGTGGAAATGGGAGTGTGTTACCATGGATTTTGTTGTTGGACTCCCACGGACTTGGAAGAAATTTGACCTTGTTTGGGTTATTGTGGACCGTTTAACTAAGTCCGCACATTTCATCCAGGTTGTGGTTACCTACTCTTTAGAGCAGCAAGCTTAGATTTATATTCGTGAGATTATTTTCATTCATGGTGTACTGGGTGTCCATTATCTCCGATCAAGGCATGCAGTTCATATCACATTTTTGGAGTGTTGTGCAGCATGAATTTGGCACACGGGTTTAGTTGAGTACAACATTTCACCTCCAGAAAGACGGACAGCTTGAGCGCACCATTCAAATCTTAGACGATATGCTACATGCCTATCTTATGGATTTCGGGGGTTTTTGGGATCCGTTCTTACCACTTATAGAGTTTTCCTACATAAACAACTACCATTGATTATTCAGAATGTTCCTTATGAAAACTTATATGGGAGGTGGTGTCGTTATCTGGTTGTTTGGTTTGAGCCGGGTGAGGTGAGGTTGTTGGGCACTGATTTGGTTCGGGATGCCTTGGAGAAAGTCAAGTTGGTTGAGGATTGGCTTCACACAGCACAGTCTAGACAGAAGAGTTATGCTGATCGGAAGGTTCTTGATGTATCATTTATGGTGGGATAGAGGGTTTTGCTGTGGGTTTCACCCATGAAGGGTGTGATGAGATTCGGGAAGAAGGGCAAGTTGAGACCTAAGTATTGTCACGACCCAAATCGATGGGCCACGCAAGCTCATGATGCCTTACCCAATCGAGTACCAACGTAACGTATTTTTCTTATAATACAATCTTGGGTAAATGGGCCGAAAGGGCCGCCATGATATAACCAGAATAAAACATAAGGGAATACTCGACAGGGATGACCCAACATGATATACAAACTTATACGTATGACATACAGGCCTATAGGATCGAAATGATCATTTGTAATCCCAAAACATAGACCGACAAGGCCATATAATTATCCATATACATGACATATGTCTACAAGCCTCGACGAGTGCATAAACATCATACAAGTTGGGACAGTGCCTCCCCATACCAATCTATACATTTCCAAAGCATACTGACCAAATAGGCAACTCCGGAGCAAGTGGAGTGCACCAACACCATCCGCTGAGCTGATAGACTACTAGGAGGACTGTCAACCTATCTATCGGGACCTGCGGGCATGAAACACCCCCAGGCAAAAGGGACGTTAGTACAAACAAAGTACCAAGTATGTAAGGAATTAAAAGTAGTATATAAAAGACATAAAAGAAACATGGATTAAAGGACTCAACATGTAAGTCTGAATAGCTCTATGAATCATGAAACATTTATAATATCATGCATGTGCGTATAAATGTCATATAATGCATAGGTATATGCATACATAACATCTTCAATCCTCTGTGGGTGTCTCATCATATCATCTCTGACTCTATGGGAAAAATTATCAACGTATACCAACTGATCAGGTGGTGGTGCGTATATAACGTCGTATCCATTCCCCATACCCCATGTACATATAATATACGCATATATAATGTCATCTCGTCATGGGTCAATATACATGTATAAATGAATGCAATGCATAATGAAGTAAGTCAATAAGATCTCTCGGGATGTCATAAGATCAATATGCCTTCGATTACTATCACGAAATAAACTTTATTAACTTATATATTTTCTGAGACCCATGAACAGATGATATAATAATAGGACATATGGGGAATCAAGAACATAGGAAACCATAGTACTTCTAAGAATAGAGTCATTTTGTAAGTGTTTGCTCGTTTCGTTGTATCATATGGATCATGCCAAAAGAAAAGAAGGGATAGACTTAACATACCTTCTCACAGTCAGTCCAATTACCATGTTGAAATCATCTCGTTGCACGTTAAACTACAACAACGACAATAATACTATCACTAAGCTACGAATAATGCAACTATCATATAACGAATGACGAGCTTTTCTAATATTAAAACGGACAACATCTCCCATGTTTTCCTTGCTTTAACTAAGTCCATAAAAACAACAAGAACACATAAAACCTTCAACTATATACCTTCAGCACCAAAACACACCCAACATCCCAACAACACCAATCAATCTACACAACAACAAGTGCACAAACGTCACAAAGAAAACTGCTATTTAACACGACGAGCGGCAAGCTTGGATTGGAACCAAACCCCAAATCTTTTTCCCATCTCCCCTATACTTACAACACCATCAATAGGTCCAGAATATAAAAATTTATTCTGACATGACATTCCAACCTTATATTCATCATAAAAGTAACATCAAACAGTCCACAAGATAAAACAACGACATGAATAACTTCTAGGTATTGTGTGGTCGATTCTTCTCCTATTTACAGCATAATCAACCTACTCAACATATTGACAAGAATAACAACAATAAGAACATTATAACCAATATATTCCCCATGATTTCCAACCATATGAAGTCATATACACAACTCTAAAACAGTCCAATAAGAGACAACAACTTCTTATACATCTTCAAGTTCTATCTTGTAATTCTTCATCCAAATAACTTAACCAACACATAGATAAGACTAATCCTAAGAAATAGGGTGTTATAAATACCTTAAATAATCTGGAAAAAACTCGAACCAAAGCTTCCCTTAGCTTACAAGCACCCTTAATCACATCACAACACCATAGAGACCCTCTTCTTCAATTAGGCTAACTTTTGAGGTTAGGTTTAGGTAAAAACCCCTTGGATTCAACTTGGAACCTTGGAGAATTGTTAGAGAGGTTTTGAGAGAGTTTGGGAACTGTCCTTGGTCGAAAATGACTAAAAATAAGCCGTCCAAGCCCTTTAAAATGGTCAAGGGTCGTCCACCACCTTAGTGGGTCCACTGGGAGTTGCTTGTGCGATCTCGCAAAAATGCAAATATCTCTCTACTCTGATATTGTTTCGATGAACAGTTTAATGAGTTAGAAACTAGACTTGTAGATTTTCAATTTGGTGGGTGGATCATCCCGTAATTCCAAGTATATTGGGAGAAAATCTTAGCTATATTTGACTTAATGTTCATCATATTTATGAATGTAACTTGTGATGACCTTTGCCAACTTTTATTACACAACTCGCTTGGTTTCAAAATTTAATACACGACTATAAAATGACTAAAATAACTCATAACGTAACATCCTTATCATGTTAATAACCCTAATATCACCCCAAAAGTATATGTTATAACATTCCCAACTTGTCGACATTCAATGAAACTTATTTTCTTCAATTTGTTTAGCTTCTAAGCCTTTCAACCCTCTTGGTACTTATCCCTGATCTTAAAGATTGGTAACCTCGAAGATAACATGATTAACTTACTTTTATGTACTTTCAACGACAATCTCATTTCTAAGATTACATCAATTGACTTACGACGTACTCTCACGTACGAAAACATGGGTTGCAACTGTCACGACCCCCGTTCACCCTCCATGAACATGTCGTGATGGCACTTAGTTCCTAAAACTAGGTAAGCCTAACAGTGCGGATATAACAATTTAACTTGCGGAAATAAGTAAGTCAGACTGAACATATAAAATAACATTTGTATACAAGGCCGCCCGACCTATACAACTATAACCATAAGCGGAAGTCTACAACTCAACCCAAAACCCAGAAACTCACAGGCAACACAGGCTAATAGAATGTAGTAGTCTGCTCTACACCAGAATGTCTAAACAACATGAAAGGAAAGAAAGGAACTATCTGCTAAAGCCGGAATAGATTAGAGACTCCTGGTCTGCGGACGTAGAAGATATAACTCAAGTCTCCACTAGAACTCTCTTCCACAAGTATGATATGCCTGGGGGGAAGTACCTGGATCGACACATAAAAAACATGCGCAGAAGGGCATGAGTACACCACAGCGGTACTTAGTAAGTGCCAAGCCTAACCTCGGTTCGGTAGTGACGAGGAAGGTCAGGGCCCTACTGAGATAAAACATAATAAATAATAATATAACAGAAATAGTTTAAATAAAGTCTACAGCGAGAATCCAAACCAGATAAATAAGGAAGAACATTAATAGAAAGCGAAGGTAACAATACAAGGAATACTACTCTCAACAAGGAATAATAGTCGGGGATCTCTTGGTATCCCGAGGATCTCTTGGTATCCTCATCATATACACTGGGGATCTCTTGGTATCCTCATCACACACACTGGGATCTCTTGGTATCCTCATCATATACATTGGGGATCTCTTGGTATCCCGAGGATCTCTTGGTATCCTCAATAAGTAAGACGGGGATCTCTTGGTATCCCAATATATATAGAAATACATGTGCCGGGGATCTCTTGGTATCCCGCACCCTCAATCCAGAATATATCAAGTACAGGGGGAGCTCCCGGGAAGCCATCCCGTAGTCCCAAATTAAACGCACAACAACAACAACTCATAATCTCAGAGTAAATACAAAAATCCGTACAAGAAATAGTAAATTCTAGCCTAACATGCTTCACTGAGTACAATTAGTACAGTTAAAACAATTAAGCAAGTAAGTCAGCTAAACATGCTTCTCTAAGCTAGCACAGGTTTAAACTTACAGTCTAAAATGAACAAGTAAACAGGAAATCTCAATTTAAATACTTCAAGTAGAAACGAGTTTACAACAATTACCTCAAGTACATGCTCGTCACCTCACGTACGAGGCATTCAAATATTCAAGGATCATGTCCCAAGGGGAAAGGTCCCGCACACAAGGTTAGGCAAGCCACTTACCTCGAACTGATATAGAAATCAACCAGAAACCACACTTTTGCCACGAGTATCCGACTCCAAATGGCCCAAATCTATTCAATTCAATTACATATCATAAATAATATTGCAAACAACTAATTCCACTATTAAATTTAAAGCTAGGGCGCGAAAATAGTAAGATGACCAAAATGACCCTCAGGCAAATGCCTCGGAATCGAATAATTTTCACATTTTCAGAACCCTCATACTCTCACGAGTCTAACCATATAAAACCTCCCAAATCGGAGGTCAAATGCTCACTCAAAACCCAATACTTGGGTCTAAGAAGTTTTACCCAAATTATCCAATTTTTTATCCTTAAATTCAATTTTTAATGATGGATTTAACTACTAAATGATGAAATATAACTAAAAGGGATCAAAGAAATGTTACCCAATAATCTCCTCTTCAAAACCCTCTCCAAATCGCCCTCTCCCGAGCTCTCAATTGATTTTTCCAACTTTTGAAACTTAACCCTCGATATTTCTATTTCTGCACAGTCATTTTCGCTTCTGTGGACACGCTTCTGCGGTTTTCACTAAAGGGGACAGGACCGCATCTACGATATCAGGGACGTTTCTGCGGCTCCGCTTCTGCGATGCCTAAGTCGCTCCTGCGGCTCCGCTTCTGCGGAAATGGCACCACTTCTGCGGCTTCTAAGGAAACAGGGGAAAAGCCGCTTCTGTGGCCACATAGTCGCTTCTGCGGTGCCGCATCTACGGTTCCCAAGCCACAGATGCAGAAATACCAGAAAAGATACATTCAGCTGCTGCAATAACTTCAAAATTCTTCCGTTAACCACCCGAAATCATCCCGAGGCCCCCATGACCCCAGCCAAAAGCACCAATACCACCTAATACCTTATTCGAACTTGTACCAATCCTTAAAACACCTAAAGCAACACCGGAAACCCGATTTAAATCAATGATTCAAGCCTAAGAACTTCAAAGTCCAACAAAATACACTTTCGATTAAAAACCTACCCGAACCTCGTAATGACCTGAAATTTTGCACACACCTCACAAACTACATGACGGAACTACTGTAACTTCTAAAATTCCATTCTAACCCTCAGATCAAAAACTCACTATCGGACCGGAAACTTCAAAATTTCAAACTTCGGCATTTCAAGCCTAAATGAGCTACGAGCTTCCAAAATACATTCTGAACACGCTCCCAACCCCAAAATCACCTAATGGAGCTAACGGAACCATCAGATTTCCATTCAGAGGCCTACTTCACACTACTCCGATTACGGACCATTTTTCAATACTTAAGCTCTCATTTAGGGACTAAATGTCCCAAAACTCTCTGAAACCCAACACCGAACGTCCCGGCAAACCAAAATAGTAGAAATGAACTTAGGGGAAGCAGTTAATAGGGGATCGGGGCATTAATTCTTAAGACAACCGGCTGGGTCGTCACAATAACATCACTCCCTCCTTTGGAACATTCGTCCTTGAATGTTGACTGATGTGCTTATCAGTCTCATAACCTATAGCTATTACAAATACTCTAACATTGTCCTTTCCATATAGGCATCTATTTTGTGAATAAATCCAAAGGTCATGGCATTCCCCCATTTAGGCCTCTTTCTCACACCACGACATGTGGTCGGAATTCTTCCAATCTCGTAACTGTTGATACCTTCTTTCATACAGCTTGTATGACTTTGTCCTTGTTTGTGAGCCTATGAAACTCTCTCTTCTTTTTCCCCCAGCTTTTAGCCAATCTCCAGGCCTCACTTTGTGAACATATACAGAACTATGACAAGTTATTCCTCTGGGAATCTATAGGTGTACTAAAGTTTTTTGCTCGGTACCTATCGAACTTACAACCATTGTTATATATTGTTTTATAGCCTTGGTTATCTATTTTTTATGGCGTTACTATAATTAGGTAGGTCATACTATACCATAACTCTTACTTCGGTTTGTTATTACCGAGGTCTGCTACCCAAATCCAGGTTACTCTCTGGCTAGTTATCCTATATGTATAAATCTAAGTCCTTTAATACTTCCTCATTAATGTTCATCTTAATAATGATGTCCTAATCTCATCTCATACTTTGTAACTTTTATCCATCCATTGTTAATTCACCTTAGTGTTGATCTACAATTTACTACTAATAACTTGAAACCTCTTACATAATATATTGTCACTCGGGCTCACGTCTCATCGGGGAATATCTAAAGTTATTTATCTAATCCACATAGGGATGATACTATACTTCAATAACCATAATTCATAGCATCCTAGCATAATTCATCTTATGGGTTATTCTAATACCGTGCAATTCATGAAATACCTTTTCTTTAAATCATTACTCAATCAAAGGCCTAAACGTCATCCTCTTATCATTTATCTCAATTATCATTTACTACTAGGACAGCATTCTATCGCTTCAAAATGCTCCTTGTTTTAAACTCTTTTGAGTTCATTCAGGCTATACTGAGCTTTCTATAACTTCCCAACTCTCTTGTTTTGATGGGCTTAATTCCAGGCCTTACCTATTCTTGTCACCTCCTCACTTACCTTTTCTTATTCTTACTCAAATCAATCTAAAACCTTGTCGTTCTACCATATTTTAGCTTGCGACCTACACATATCAATTTATACTACTCGCATCTTCCTTTAACTTGCTAGCACCATAGATTTCCTTTCATGCCTTATCAGTTGTCTTTAAATGTAAGCAATTACTTTTCCTGGTCGTTTGGCCACTTGTTATATGAATACTTGGCTTATCTTAGTGCCCACACATATTGGAATTCCATGCAACCCATATGATCTTGAATATTACTTTTGATTTTACTTCCCGTTCATTAGTCACAATAGGTGCCACTTTTTATAGAGTTCATACGATGTTGTAGTGAGACTGTTGTTACAAGACCATTATTTATTTAGGTCACTCTGCTTAAGGTGAAACCTTCTTCCTTATTTCCTTAGCTAGTCCTTTGTTGTGGTACCTTCTGGCTCTTGTAAAGTTGCGAGCTTCTTATATAGTATACCCAAAGGAATTTTTGATGTTCTTACTCGCTTATAAATATCCTTAGTTACATACCTCCGTGCCTTTGTGCTCGTAGTGTTACATTTGAACTCAAATTTTGATTGTCTCCTTAGTGGCACTCTCTCTTATTTTCGTAAAACTTAAATGGTACCTTTAACTACCCCAACTCTTATCTGAAAATTTTTCAAGGATTGCGATCTTGTATCTGCGAGACTGAATTCCCTATGCTGGGGTTAACTACATTTATCTTGCATGATCTGTTGATTTATCTATGATCTATTGTCTTACCATAATTAGGCTCTTCCTTAATCAACTACAGACTACTCGTCGGTCCATTCTCATATCTATATTCCGCGTAATCTCTCTTGGGATACGTCCTTTTCCTTAACTTACCTCTCGCACTGGCTCCTGATGTATCAAGAGTCCATTCGCACTTATTTATCAATAACATCCTGGTCCGGAACTCTTACTGCCTCTTCATGACGTCGCGCTTGCATAATGTTCTAGAGTTGCGACATATCTGTAGAATCTGAATAAATGCAACCTCATACCTTTTGCCTTTTTACCACATTCTTTCTTTACCATTCCATAGTTACCTAAACCACAAAACTCCGACTTAATACCACATCACACCATCTCCCCCCCCCCCCCCCCGGGG
>MU672704.1:396704-421371 GCA_026770625.1 Nicotiana glauca | reverse complement strand
CATGGGATGACCAGACAATCAAGAAACTATATATATATGGTACGAGCTACCATGCTATCATGAAAGGCTATACAATAAAAACTAGCCAACAAGGCATACCGAACTATACATGAGTCGACACATGTCTATGTGTCTCTACAAGAACATAAGTGCTGCAACATAGCTGGAACAGGGCCCCGATATACCCATAATGTATATAACAATAATGCATACCAAGACCAAGGCAAGTCCCGAGAAGGGATCTCGCCAATCACCGCTGAACTGGACAGTCTACTATGGTGGGGGAGCTACACCTGCCAGTCTATCAGGACCTGCAGCACGACATGCAGCGTCTACAAATAAAAGGACGTCAGTACGAATAAATTATTGAGTATGTAAGGCAGGGAACCATAAACAAGAACAGTAATGTAAGCATGGATAGAGAATATACAACCTGTAACATCTGAGTACTTCTGAGGGCTACTGACATGAAATGCATGATACATATATATAAATGCATAAGCTTTTAAAACATACGCCTCTGTGGTATCATCATCATCATCATATCGTACCCGGCCATAATAGGCTCGGTAAAAACGTACCCGGCCATCATAAGGCTCAGTAGATCGTACCCGGCCATGTGGAGCTCGGTAAAACCCAACTGATCAGTGGTTGCACAGTAGGTGCCATACCCGGCCGTCAATAGCGCGTCTCGGTAGAGTAAAATAGATACATATATGTATAATGCATGCTCGACTCATGGAATTACGTTATAAATCTTTAGGAGTGACGTAAGGTATCCTTTGTATGCGTTATTAGGAGTAACTCTTCACTATGAACCTTATAGGAATCAGGAAATACCAACAACATTGATAACATAAGAATAAGAGAAGCAACATTAACATCAATCGTCCCATAAGAGGGGAAACAATGTAAGTACTGCTAGCTTCTAAGAGTAGAGTATCTTTGGAAGCTCGTTCATTACATTATGTATAATCGTAGTCGTGCAAAAGAAGGAATGGTATAGCCTCACATACCTTGTATATACTTCCCCAATCTCAAACTATGCAATTTTCACACTCCTTAGTCTACAATAAGAGAAACGATACTATCGTTATCATTTAAGCGTCATAACCATTATGTATCGATCACAACCTATTTTACGATAAAACGGACAGAACCTCCCCTATATATATGATTCACACCATTCAAAATAATCACCAAACAGCCCAAACAACATCAATAATCATCATATTGAGTCTCCCAAAATAGTCCACCAACCGATAGCATTACTACCAAGCCTTTCGATATATATTTCACAAGTTCTAGCTTCAATGACTTAGCCACAACTTGGATAATCTTAAATACATATAGAGTAAGTGGTTCCTTACCTTTATACAGAAATAAAAACTCCAATTTTACCTTAAATTTTCACGAAATATCCCTCCAATGCTGCCACAACAACAAGAAAGCGAAACTAGCGATCAATTAGTGTTTTTCGGCACTAGAATCACTTTAGGAGGCTTGAAACCACCTAGGGTTGATATTAAGAACATGAGGGAGTATTTACAGAACATAAAACCTTTAAAACAACCTCCCACACGAGCTGGAACAACACAAAAATGAGCAACAACAAGAAGAACAAGAGACTTACTAGCGCCACGGGATTCCCGACACTTGATTTGTGTTGTTTGCCCTTTGTTTGGGTCTTGAATCTTGAGAGAACCTTGAGAGGGTGTTCATAGTGTTCTAAGATCTTAAAATAGTGAAAATAAATGACTTAAAATGGGTTGGAGGCGTCCTATATATATCCAAATGTCTTAAACCGCCTTAGTGGGCCCCATAGAGAGGTGCTTGGCGCAGTCCCGCGAAAACGCAAATATATCTCTACTCCAAGATCGTATCGACGAACGGTTTAATGCGTTAGAAACTAGACTCATAGATATTCAATTTGGTGGGTAGATCACCCCATATTTCTAAGTATATTGGGTGAAAATTTTAATGACATTTGAACTAATGTTTAAGTAAAACCATGAACCTAAGTTGCGACAACTTTAGTCGACTTTTGTCTCATAACTTGTTTGACTTCAAGACTTATGATACGGATACTATATGATTCAAATAACTTAAAACACTACCTCTTTATTGTATTAAGAACCTCTAGGTTTACCCAAAAATATGGCTGACAACATCCGTGATTCGTTTAACTTCTAATACTTGTTAACCACTCTTATACACCTTTGTATCATTTAAGACCAATAGGATTAACTTCTTATCATCTTAAAGATAATCTTTTCATGGATTTATGTTAACTACCTTATGGTATGAGCTAACATACGTGAATATGGGTTGTAACAAGCGTATAGTTCAGATTTTAGACGATATGCTTAGAGCATGTGTGATTGACTTTGGAGGGCAGTGGGATCAGTTCTTGCCTTTAGCGGAGTTTGAGTAAAACAACAACTATCAGTCCAGCATAGAGACGGCCCTGTATGAGGCTCTATATGGTTGGCGTTGTCGCTCTCATATTGGGTGGTTTGAGACTGGTGGGGCTAAGTTACTTGGTTCAGATTTGGTACAGGGTGCCTTGGAAAAGGTAAAGTTGATTAAGGAGAGACTCCGCACAGCTCAGTCCAGACAGAAGAGTCACGCGGATCAGAAGGCGCGTGATGTATCATTCATGATTGGGAAGAAGGTTCTCTTGAAAGTCTCGCCAATGAAGGGCATTATGAGGTTCGGGAAGAAGGGCAAGCTAAGCCCAAGGTTTATTGGTCCCATTGAGGTGTTGAAACGAGTAGGAGAGGTTGCCTATGAGCTTGTTTTACCTCCTAGTTTATCCGGAGTTCATCCATTTTTTCATGTATCGATGCTTTGGAAGTATCATGCCGACCTATCGCATGTGTTGGACTACAGTACCCTCCAATTAGATGAGGGTTTGGGAAACGAGGAGGAGCCAGTTGCCATTATTGATAGATAGGATCGCCAGTTGAGGTCCAAGCGGATTTCTGTGGTGAGGGTCTAGTGGAGGGGCCAACCGGTTGAGGAGGCGACCTGGGAGTCCGAGGAGGACATGCGGAGTAGATATCCCCACTTATTCTGTAGTCCAGGTACTTTTCTATGTCCGTTCGAGGACGAACATTTGTTTAAGAGGTGGAGAATATAACGACCTGACTGGTCGTTTTGCATTTTAGAACCACATTCCCTTAAATAAAACTTCCCGTACTTGCTTTAGCTAATTTATGACTTGCGGGGACGGTTGGTTCGGAAGTTGGAAAAGTTTTGAGTAAGAATATGTCCATTTTCTTCTTTAAGATTTTCTAAAAAGGCCAAGTATGACTTCGGTCAACTTTCTAGGGAAACGGACCTGAATTTGTGATTTGACGGTCCCGAAGGGTCCATGGGAAAATATGGGACCTGGGCGTATCTCCGGACTCGAATTCCGAGGTCCCTAGCCCGAGTAATTAATTTTTATGTGAAACTGTTAAACTTAAGTTTTAAAGATTTAAAGAAACTAAATATTCATTCATTTCCTATGTATCGGGCTCCGATTTTGGTTCCGAAACTTAGTACATGTCTGAAATATTATTTAAGACTTACTTGTAAAATTTGGTGTCAATCCGAGTAGTTTAAGGGTGTTTTGACCCGTTAGAAGGAAATTAAGAACTTGGAGTTCAAAAGATTGATTCATTTGGTTTTTGGACGTGAGTCCTAGATTTAATGTTGTTTGGTGTGATCCGAGGGGTCGAGTAGGTCCGCCTTGTGATTTTAGACTTGTCGGTATGTTCGGGCGAGGCACGGGGGCCCCGAGCGTCAAATGATCGAGGCTCGAGTGAAGTTGAAAGTTGAATAAAAGGCTGAAGGTTGCTGCTTCTGTCATAACCGCATCTGCGGTTCTTGGACCGCAAAAGCGGGACCGCAGATGCGGTTGAAATCTCGCAGAAGCAGAAAAGGGCCAGGCCCAAGAAAACTGCCGAAGCGGCCAAGGGACCGCAGAAGCGGTTCCGCTTAAGCGGCCCCCCCAGACCACATAAGCGGTCCAGCTCATTGTTGCACAAAGCCACAAAAGTGGCCAACAACCGCAGAAGCGGAAAATGCACGCAGAAGCGAAAATAGCTGGGGGCAGAGACTTCATTTAATACGAACTCAAACACCATTTTATCACTTTTCACTCCACACTTAGGCAATTTGGGTGCTTTCAAAGAGAGGGTTTCAACATAACATTCCAAGGTAAATAATCCCCACTCATCCTTAGTTCAAATACATGTACATTAGGTAGATTAAACACTAAAAATTAAGTAAAAATCAAGGGTTAGAGCAAGACCTAGGGTTTTAGTAAAACCAAGATTTAATCATGTAATTTGCCATGTAATGAACTAGAAATCATATAGTTGTGATCCTTAGGTAATAGAGAACAACTTCCTTCAAAAAATCTCGGAATCCGAGCACGTGGGCCCGGGGTCAGAAATTACGACACTTGTGAAAAAAGGTTGGGAAATGGATTAAATAGCTAGAATTCGATCTTGTAAACTTATATTGATTAGTTCTCACTTCCTTTAACTAGTTTGAGATTGTTCGGCTCCGACTTGAGGGCGTGGGCTTGTTTTTGAGATTTGGAAGTGCGCTTTGGGGTGAGGTGAGTCACCTTTCTAACCTTGTAAGAGGGAATTGTCACCATAGGAATTATAAATTAGAAATTTTGGCTAAATGCGGAGGCTACGTACTTACTAGGTGACGAGTGTCCGTGCGTAGCTACTATAATGTTATTTGCTTGGGTAGTGTAGGACCCACATCATGCCCTAATTTGGAGATATCTTTAATTTAAATTGTCAATATGATAAATTGTGATTTTGCTAGAGACTTGAGAAAACAAAAAGTGAATATATGAACTTGTTGAACCTATGTAGAAGTTTCCTTGTATATAAATGAGCCTTTGTGTTCATTCTTGATGTTTTCTGGATAATTGTGGATCGGGCCAATTGCCTCGGTGAGAATAGATGCATCTATGGTTCCGGCCGTTCGACCCTAGGCAGTGCACAGTTTATTTTCTGTTGGAGCGGGTCGTCGACCTCGGCATGATTGCGTATGATATATATGCTTAAGTTTAGACATGACATGACTACTTGTTAAGTACGTAAAAAGGAAAATGGTAATTTAATTATGGTTAAGAACATGAATATGACTTTTCATTTAAACTTGCTGTTATTGGAAATCCTCGATGTTGTATATCTCACATTATTATTATATTATCTTGACCTTAGTAAGTATCAAGTCGACCTCTCGTCTCTGCTTCTTCGAGATTAGGTGGGATAGTAACTGGGCACATGTTGTTTATGTACTCATGCTACGCTTCTGTACTTAAATGTACAAGATTTGAGGCAGGTGGATCTGGACATCATTCTGGTGCCCGTCAGTGAGCACACTTAAGACTTCTACGGTGAGCTGCTTCCCTTTCATGCCGATCCGCAGCCGAAGAAGTCTTTCTTTGTATTTTTTTTTTCTGTCTATCCTGATTCAGAAAGTAGGATAGTGTATTATTCTTTTGTGCATATTCTACTAATTGCCCGTAGCCTGTGACACCAGGTTTTGGTGCACACATTAATAGACATTTATTTCGTGGTTGTAAAATCATTTTGATACATTATTGATCGCTATTGGCTTTAACTTTAATTTGAGAATCTATTATACTTATTTTTGGTAAAAGTAAAATGAGAACTTAATCATATTTCCACGTTGGCTGGCCTGACAATGGTGTTGGGCACCATCATGACCTATTTGGGAAAATGGATCGTGACACATATACAACACAACATTCTCAAACCAAGTACACTATCCCAAAACCCGGAATCTCATGAAACCACAAGCCTTTGAATATCTAACATTGTCTAACTCCAAATTTGTCTAATCAAAGAAAAGAATACAGAAGGGCTATTACGTAAAAGCGAGAATAGAAAGGGACTCTTCAGTCTGCGGATGCGACAGATGTACCTTGAAGTCTTTACAGAAGTACCACGCCTCATGGATGACAAGACTAAGCGAAAGAACCAGGATCTGCACATGAAAAAACATGCACAGAAGGGGCATGAGTGCACCACAACGGTACTCAGTAAGTGCCTAGCCTAACCTCGGTCGGGTAGTGACGAGGAAGGTCAGGGCCCTACTGAGGTTAAATAAAATATAAGGGTTAACAGTGTGAAATAAAACTGTATACATCAGTGAAACAGTAAGAAATAACATAGAATAAAAAAAATCAACAACAACTAGAACAAAGGCAAACAAACCACGAAAAGAAATACAACTCAACACGGATATAACAACCTCGGCACCTTCCAGGATACCGTCCTGGACTCCCAATTACAAATATCCAGTGGATCCCCCGGGATACCGTCCCATAGTCCATCATATATGTATCCGAAGGATCTCCCAGGATCCCGTCCCGTAATCCAACTATCAATGCGCGGGGGATCTATCAGAAATCTCAATCTGTAGTCCCCAAATATAAAAATGCAGGGGGATCTATCGGGAATCTAACCCGCAGTCCCAAAGTAAATGTGCAGGGGGATCTATCGGGAATCTAACCTGCAGTCCCAAAGTAAACAAATAAGGGGGAGCTACCGGAGTCCCACATCTGTAGTCCCAATGTAAATATGCAGCAACAACAAGAAAATATTCACAGAAGGGAAATTTAATATTTATGCAACAACACGAAGAATACACAATTAAATTCAAAACCCATATCAAGGTAAAGCAGGTATTGCTAGCCTAGCATCTTTCACATAATCCAAATAAGGCATTTTGAGAAAGTGAATCAATTAAGTCAATTAAACATACTTCTCTAGACTAACAACAGGCTTAAATTCCAAGTAGTGTAAACAAGAAAGGAAAATATCATTTAAGGATATTTTAATGAAAAATAGGATTTTCAAAAAATAGCACAAGTACGCGGTCGTCACCTCATGTACAAGGCATTTCAATTACCACAATACAATTCATAAGGGAAGAGTCCCCCACGCAAGGTTAGACAAGCTACTCACCTCGAACCCGCTCATTATCAACTCGACACCACGTCTTTGCCACAAATACTTGACTCCAAATGGCCCAAATCTATTCAATTCAATTGCATAATGTAAATAACAGTTCAAGTAACTGATTCTAAAATTAAATTCTAAGTTAATACGTGTAATTGTGCAAAATGACCAAAATGCCCCTCATACCCACATCGCGAAATCGGGTAAAATTTATATTTCCAGAATCTTCACACTCACACGAGCCTAATCATGTAAGAATCTCTCAAATTGGATATCAAAAACCCAATCAAACTCAATAATTCGGCCTATGAAGTTCATCAAATTTTTCCACCAAATTCAAAATTTAAAGTCTAGATTTAAGTTAGGATTCATGAAAATTGATCTAAGTTTGATAGAGATCACTTACCCAAGTTACCCAGGTGCAAAAGTCTTCAAACATCGCCCCTCCCAAGCTCCCAAATTCAAAAATGTGAAAATAAGCTTAAACCCTCGAATTGGGATTTTAGTGTCTCTGCCCAGATATTGTGCATTGCGATCGCAAGAAATTGTATGCGGTCGCGAAGAGGAAAATTTGAAGGTCATCGAATTGGCCTATGCAAACAGAATAAAAGGTATGCGAATATGAAAGGGGAAAAAGCAAGATTATGCGTTCGCGGTCGAAGCCACACAAAGAGTAGAAGGCCAATGAACTACCAGCTCCCATTTCTACTATGCAAATGCGAATGTGAAGAAGGAAGGGGCAGTACTCTGCAATCCCGAGACAAGCCATGCGATCGCGAAGAACAAATTAGGACCCCTCTGGAAATACACTACGCGAACGCGGAGTGAAGGCTGCGATCGCAATGAAGGAAACCAGATACCAGATTTTCTGCAATTCAACAAGTTCCAAAAATGATCCGTTGAGCATCCGAAACACACCCGAGGCCCTCCGGACCTCAACAAAACCTGCCAACCAATCCCTAAACATCATTCAAACTTGGTCCAACCTTTGGAATGCTCAAAACAACATCAAAACACCTATTTTTCATCGGATTCAAGCTTAAGAATTCTAAAAAACTCTAGAAACACACTTTCGATCAAAAAGCCTATCGAAACTCGTCTGAGTAACCTAAAATTTTGCACACACATCACATTAAACTCTACGGAGCTATTCCAACTTCCAAAATTCCATTCTGACCTTCAGATCAAAATCCACTACTGGACCGGAAACCTCAAAAATTCAACTTTCAGCATTTCAAGCCTATATTAGCTACAGACCTCCAAAACACATTCCGATCACGCTCCTTACCCCGAAATTACCTAACGGAACCACCAAATTTCCGTTATGAGGCCGTCTTCACACTATTTCGACTATGGTCAACTTTTCCAACACCTGAGCTCTCATTTAGGGACTAAGTTTCCCAAAAAAACTCCAAAACTTAAAACTGAACATCTTGATAATCAAAATAGCAGAAATAAACTTGGGGAAAGCAGTTAATAGGGGATCAAGGCATTAATTATTAAGACGACCGGCTGGGACGTCACATCCTCTTACACTTAAACATTCATTCGTCCTCGAACGAGCATAGAGACATACCTGAAGTAGTGATAAAATGAGGGTAACGGCTGCGCATATCCTGCTCGGTCTCCCAGGTCGCCTCCTCGACCGGCTGACCCTGCCACTAAACCTTCACTTATGCAATGTTCCTTGACCTTAACTTCCTAACCTGCCTGTCCAATATTGCCATTGGCTCCTCAACATAAATCCTTTCCCAACTGGACTGAGCTGAAGTCCAACACGTGCGATAGATCACCGTGATACCTCCGAGCATCGAAACATGAAATACCGGATGAACTCCTGCCAAGCTGGGAGGTAAGGCAAGTTTATAAGCAACCTCCCTAACTCACTTTAATATATCAAAAGGGCCAATAAACCTTGGACTAAACTTCCCTTTCTTCCCAAATCGCATTACTCCCTTCTTAGGCGAAACCCGAAGCAGAACTCGCTCTCTAACCATACAGGAAACATCACGAACTTTCTGATCCACGTAACTCTTCTGTCTGAACTGGGCTATATGGAATCTATCCTGAATCACCTTAACTTTCTCCAAAGCATCTTGAATCAAATCTGTGCCCAATAGTCTAGCCTCACCCGGCCTCTAGGGCTCATACTTCACCTGCTGACAGTTGAGACACCGAGCTACGAATCCAACTATATCTCTTTTCATTCGCCTCGACCAATAGTGCTGATTCAAATCCTGATGCATCTTCGCGACGCGCGGATGGATGGAATACTATGAACTATGGCCCTCCTCTATAATCAACTCTCGTATCCCATCAACATCGGGTACACAAATCCGACCCTGCATCCTTAATACACCAAGTACCCACATAAGCTAGAACCTGACTAGGCTCTGAAAGGTCAAATCTCACAAGATGGTTGGCGAAGGCCCGAACATCTATCGCCATAGGCCTCTCTGATACCGGTAATTATGCCGAATTCCACAAACTCTCCGCCGGTGACTGATGGCGTTGGCTACTACATTGGCCTTTCTCGGGTGATACAAAATAGGGATATCATAGCCCTTCAGCAACTCTAACCACCTTCTCTGGTGCAAATTTGGATCCTTTTTCTTGAACAAGTGCTGCAACTCTGATGGCCAATATAAATCTCATCGGGAACCCCATATAAATAATGGCGCCAAATCTGTAGGGCGGGAACAATGGCAGCTAACTCAAGGTCGTGAACAGGGAAATTCTTCTCATATATGTTCAACTGTCTAGATGTGAAGGCAATCACCCTACCTTCCTGCATCAACACCGCTCCGAGGCCAACTCTCAAGGCCAAGCTCGGTCGGATAGTGAAGAAGAAGGTCAGGGCCCTACTAAGGTTAAATAAAGTACAAGGGTTAACAGTGTGAAATAAAACAGTATAAATCAGTGCAATAGTAAGAAATAACATAGATTAAAAAAAACAACAACAACCAGAATAGGGGAAAACAAACCACGATTAGAAATACAACTCAAGACAGAGATAACAACCGGGGCACATTCCAGGATACCGTCCTGTAGTCCCAATTACAAATATCCAGTGGATCTCCCGAGATACTGTCCCGTAGTCTATCATATATGTGTCTGATGGATCTCCGGGATCCCATTCAGTAGTCTAGCTATCGATGCGCGGGGTATTTACCAGAAATCTCAATCTGTAGTCCCCAAATATAAAAATGCAGGGGGATCTATCGGGAATCTAACCCGTAGTCCCAAAGTAAATGTGCAGGGGGATCTATCGGGAATCCAACCTGCAGTCCCAAAGTAAACAAACAAGGGGGAGCTACCGGAATCCCACATCTGTAGTCCCAATGTAAATACACAGCAACAACAAGAAAATATTCAGAGAAGGAAAATTTCATATTAACGCAACAACACGAAGAATACTCAATTAAATTCAAATCCCATATCAAGGTAAAGCAGGTATTGCTAGTCGAGCATGTTGCACATAACCCAAATAAGGCATTTTGAGCAAGTGAATCAATTAAGTCAATTAAACATACTTCTCTAGATTAACAACATGCCTAAATTCCAAGTAGTGTAAACAAGAAAGGAAAATATAATTTAAGGCTATTTTAATGAAAAATAGGATTTTCAACAATTAGCAAAAGTACGCGCCCGTCACCTCACCTACAAGGAATTTCAGTTACCACAATACCAATTCTAAGGGGAGAGTCCCCTATGCAAGGTTAGACAAGCCACTTACCTCGAACCCGCTCAATATCAACTCGACACCACGTCTTTGGCACGAGTACTCGACTCCAAATGACCCAAATCTATTCAATTCAATTGTATAATGTAAATAACACTTCAAGTACCTTATTCTATAATTAAATTCTAAGCTAATACGCAAAATTGTGCAAAATGACTAAAATGCCCCTTTGGCCCACATCTTGGAATAGGGTAAAATTTATATTTCTAGAATTCTCACACTCACACGAGTCTAATCATGTAAGAATCTCTCAAATCGGATGTCAAAAACCCAATCAAACTCAATAATTTGGCCTATGAAGTTTATCAAATATTTCCCAATTTTTCCTCCAAATTCGAAATTTAAAGGCTGGATTTAAGTTAGGATTCATGAAAATTGATCTAAGTTGGGTAGAGATCACTTAACCAAGTTACCCAGGTGCAAAAGTCTTCAAAAATCGCCCCTCCCGAGCTCCCAAATTCAAAAATGTGAAAATAAGCTTAAACCCTCGATTTGGGATTTTAATGTCTCTGCCCAGATATTGTGCATTATGATCGCAAGAAATTGTATGCGGTCGCGAAGAGGAAAAATTGAAGGTCCTCTAATTTTCCAATGTGTGGAAAAAGCAATCTTACGCGTTCGCGGTCGAAGCCACGCGAACGCGAAGAGTAAAAGGCCAATGATCTACCAGCTCCCATTTCTACTATTCAAACACGAAAGGGCAAATGTGAATGTGAAGAAGGAAGGGACAGTACTCTGTGATAGCGAGCCAAGTCATGTGATCGCGAAGAACAAATTAGGCCCCTTATGGAAAACACTATGCGAACACGGAGGGAAGGCTGCGATCGCAATGAAGGAAACCAGATACCTGATTTTCTGAAATTCAACAAGTTCCAAAAATGATGCTTTGTGCATCCGAAGTACACCCGAGGCCTTCGGAACGCTCAAAACAACATCAAAACACCTATTTTTCATCGGATATAAGTTTAAGAATTCCAAAAACTCTAAAAACACACTTTCGATCAAAAAGTCTATCGAAACTCATCCGAATGACCTGAAATTTGGACACACATCAAATTAGACGCTACGGAGCTACTCCAACTTCCGAAATTCCATTCCGACCTTTGGGTCTAAATCTCACTATCGGACCGGAAACCTCAAAAATTCAACTTTCGGCATTTCAAGCCAAAATTAGCTACGGACCTCCAAAACACATTCTAATCACACTCCTAACCCCGAAATCACCTAACGGAGCTAATGGAACCACCAGATTTCCATTCTGAGGTCGTCTTCACACTGTTCTAACAACGGTCAACTTTTCCCAAACCTGAGCTCTCATTTAGGGACTAAGTGTCCCAAAAAAACTTCGAAACTTAAAACCGAACATTTCGGCAATCAAAATAGAAGAAATAAACTTGGGGAAAGCAGTTAATGGGGGATCAAGGCGTTAATTATTAAGACGACCGGCCGGGTCATCACATCCTCTTACACTTAAACATTCATTCGTCCTCGAACGAGCATAGAGACATACCTGAAGTAGTGATAAGATGAGGGTAACGGCTGCGCATATCCTGCTCGGCCTCCCAGGTCGCCTCATCAATCGGCTGACCCTGCCACTGAACCTTCACTGATGCAATGTTCTTTGACCTCAGCTTCCTAACCTGCCTGTCCAATATTGCCATTGGATCCTCAACATAAACAGATCCTTTCTCAACTGGACTTAGCTGAAGTCCAACAAGTGCGATAGTTCACCGTGATACCTTTGGAGCATCGAAACATGAAATACCGGATGAACTCTTGCAAAGCTGGGAGGTAAGGAAAGTTTATAAGCAACCTCTCCAACTCACTTTAATATCTCAAAAGGGCCAATAAACCTCGGACAAAACTTCCCTTTCTTCCCAAATCTCATGACGCCCTTCTAAGGCGAAATTAGAAGCAGAACTCGCTCTCTAACCATATAGGAAACATCATGAACCTTCTGGTCCGCGCAACTCTTCTGTCTGGACTAGGCTGTACGGAGTCTATCCTGAGTGACCTTAACCTTCTCTAAAGCATACTGAACCAAATCTGTGCCCAATAGTCTAGCCTCACCCCGACCTCTAATGCTCATACTTCACCTGCTGACAGTTGAGACACCGAGTTACGAATCCAACTATATCTCTCTTCATTTGCCTCGACCAATAGTGCTGCCTCAAATCTTGATGCATCTTCACGGCGCCCGGATGGATGGAATACTGCGAACTATGGCCCTCGTCTAGCATCAACTCTCGAAGCCCATCAACATTGGGTACACAAATCCGACCCTGCATCCTCAATACCCCATCATCACCAATAGTCACATCTCCGGCATCGCCGTGCTAAACCTTGCCCTTGAGGACAAGCAAATGAGAGTCACCACACTGCCTCTCCCTGATACGATCAACAAGAAGAATGAGAAATCACACAAGCTAGAACCCGACTGGGCTCCGAAAGGTCAAATCTGACAAACTGGCTGGCGAAGGCCCGAACATCCATCGCCATAGGCCTCTCCGATATTGGTAATTATGCCAAACTCCACAAACTCTCCGCCAGTGACTGATGGCATCAGCTACTACATTGGCCTTTCCCGGGTGATACAAAATAGGGATATCATAGCCCTTCAACAACTCTAACAACCTTCTCTAGTGCAAATTTAGATCCTTTCTCTTGAACAAGTGTTGCAACTCTAATGGTCAATATAAATCTCACAGGGAACCCCGTTTAAATAATGGCACCAAATATTCAGGGCAGGAACAATGGTAGCTAACTCAAGGTTGTGAACAGGGAAATTCTTCTCATGTATTTTCAACTGTCTGGACGCATGGGCAATCACCCTATCGTCCTGCATCAACACCGCTCCGAGGCCAACTCTCGAGGAATCACAATAGACAGTATAAGACCCCGAATCGGTAGGCAATATGAAAATTGGGCCTGTAGTCAAAGCTGTCTTGAGCTTCTGAAAGCTCGCCTTATACACTTCCGTCCACTGGAACGGAACACCCTTTTGGTTCAGTCTAGTCATGGGGGCTCAAATCGACAAAAACCATCCACAGAACTACAGTAATAATCCACCAAACCAAGGAAACTACGGATCTCTGTAACTGAGGATGGACTGGGCCAACTCTGCACTGCCTCTACCTTCTTTGGATCCACCCAAAACCCTCACTCGATACCACGTGACCCAAGAACGCCACTGAATCCAGCCAAAACTCACATTTTGAGAACTTAGCATACAAATTCTTCTCTCTCAGGGTCTGGAGCACTGCCCTCAGGTGCTGCTCATGCTCTCTCTAATTTCAGGAATACACCAGAATGTCATCAATAAAAACGATCACAAACGAATAGCGATATGGCCGAAAAACAATATGCATCAGATGCATGAAGGTTGCTGGGGCATTAGTCAACCCAAAAGACATAACAAGGAACTCGTAATAACCATACTGAGTCCAAAAGGAAGTCTTCGGGATATCTGGCTCCCGAACCTTCAACTGATGATACCCTGAACGAAAGTCAATCTTAGAAAACACTCAAGCACCCTGCAACTGATTGAACAGGTTATCAATACGAGGCAAAGGATAACAGTTCTGCACTGTCACCTTATTCAACTAGCGGTAATCAATACACATGCACATAGAACCATCCATCTTCTTCACAAATAACATAGCACCCCAAGGTGATACGCTGGGCCGAATGAAAACCTTATCAAGCAATTATTGTAACTGATTGTTCAACTCCTTCAACTCAGGAGGAATCATACAGATATGGAGGAATAGAAATAGGCTGAGGGCCCGGCAACAAATCAATGCCAAAATCAATATCTGTATCAGGCGGCATGCCTGGAAGATCAGCTGGGAACATATCGGGATAATCCCATACTACTGGACTGAATCAACTGAATGGGTATCAATACTGACATCTTTCACATAGGCTAATTATGCATCACACCCCTTCTCGACCATATGTTGAGCCTTAAGGAAAGATATAACTCTACTTGGAGTGTGATCTAAAGTACCCCTCCACTCAACACGCGGTAAACCTGGCATAGCCAGCGTCACGATTTTGGTGTGACAATGAAGAATACATAATAGGGCGAAAACCAGTCCATGCCCAAGATAATATCAAAATTAACCATGCTAGGTAACAACTAATCAGCTCTGGTCTCAAAACCATGGAGAGTAACCATACACGACTGATAAATGCGGTCCACAACAAGGGAATCTCCCATAGGAGTAGAAACATAAATAGGAGAAGTCAAAGAATCCCGAGGTACACCAAAATGCGGAGCAAAATAAGAAGAGACATAAGAGTAAGTGGAGCCTAGATCAAATAGAACAGATGCATCTCTATGACAAACCATGACAATACCTCTGATGACAAAATCAGAGGCAATAACCTCAGTACGAGCAGGAAGGGCATAGTATCTGGCCTGGCCTTCCCTTCTAGTTGGATAAGCAGGTGGGGTAG
This sequence comes from Nicotiana glauca, assembly GCA_026770625.1. Classification (NCBI taxonomy): domain Eukaryota; kingdom Viridiplantae; phylum Streptophyta; class Magnoliopsida; order Solanales; family Solanaceae; genus Nicotiana; species Nicotiana glauca. The sequence continues at coordinate 406,164 of MU672704.1, read as the reverse complement.
CAACTGGGGCTGTAACCGTAGCCTAAAAACTCTACGGGGCATGCCATGGCTGAGAAATCTGCAGAGGTGCACTCTTCCCAAATCTAGGGCAATACCTCACCACGTGGCGTATGTCACCACACTCAAAGCAACCTCGTTGCTGGCGTGGAAATGCAAACTGCGCAGTACGTATACTCCAAGACCCTTGAACACCTGAAACACTGTGTGAAATTTGAGATGCAAACTGAGCTGGTTGACCCATAAAACCTCTACCATGCCGTACTCTTCCTCTAAAATAAGGACTAGTAGGTCTCTCCAATCTGCGAGGCCTCCCTATTTCCCTACGCTCTCTCTCCTAACCCCGTCTATCCTCTCTCTCCTAGTCCCACCTATCCTCTACTCGCAGAGACATCCTCACCACTCGCTGAACTGGGACCACAGGCTGTGTCACCATGACACCTGGAACCTGACCAGTGGGAACTTGCTGCTCTAGAGTGCGGGCAACGGGAGTTTGGGTCCTACCCCTGATCTAGGAAGTAATTGGTATAACCTAAACCAATCCCGCTTGAACTAATGTACCAAACATGCTCGTGAACTGTGTTCATGTATCCTTAAGAGCTAAAGTAGTAGTAGCAGTAGTAGGTGTGTCAGGTGCCTAGACTCCGGTTGGAACTGCTAGTGGTACCTCAGTGGCATCTCGCACAGGTGCTATAAGTGCACTACATGCGCGTCCTCGGCATCTACCCCGACCTTGGCCTCTGACAGCTGCAGTAGGGGGCACTGTTGTCTGATCATCTCTGGTAGCAAGTGTTCTTACCATTTTTGTAAGAATGGAAGACAGAGGTTTAGGGTTGTGATATCAAAAATCTCGCACAACAAGGAATTCATATGAAGTTCAAGCTTCCTAACAGGTACATAGCCTCCCATAGATAAGTACAGACATCTACGTACCGATCAGCGAGACTCTAATAAACCGTCTTATAATTGATGACTCTTTGAACCTAGAGCTCTGATACCAACTTATCACGACCCTAGTTCGCCCTCCGTGAACTATCGTGATGGCACCTAGTCTCTATTACTAGGTAAGCCTAACAAGTGCAGAAAAATAAACTGAACTTGCGGAAGGAATAATTAAAAATGAAATAACTGAATGGAAGCAATAAGTATAATTCCACTACACGACATTTTCAAACCAAGTACACTATCCCAAAATCCGAAAACTCATGAAACCACAAGCCTTTGAATATCTAACAGTGTCTAACTCGAGATTTGTCTAATTAAAGAAAAGAATATAGAAGGGCTAATAATTAAATGCAAAAATAGAAAGGGACTCCTCGGTCTGCGGACGCGATAGATATACCTTGAAGTCTCTACAGAAGCACCTCTCCTCGTGGATGACAAGACTAAGCGAAAGCACCTGGATCTGCACATGAAAAAACATGTGCAGAAGGGGCATGAGTACACCACAACGATACTCAGTAAGTGCCAAGCCTAATCTCGGTCGGGTAGTAATGAGGAAGGTCAGGGCCCTACTAACGTTAAATAAAATATAAAGGTTAACAATGTGAAATAAACCATTATAAATCAGGGCAACAGTAACAACAACAACAACCAGAACAGGGGAAAACAAACCACGAAAAGAAATACAACTCAACACAAAGATAACAACCAGGTCACCTTCCAGGATACCGTCCTGTAGTCTCAATTACAAATATCCAATGGATCTCCCAGGATACCGTCCCGTAGTCTATCAAATATGTGTCTGAAGGATCTCCCGGGATCCCGTTTCGTAGTCCAACTATCAGTGCGCAGGGGATTTACCGGAAATCTCGATCCTTAGTCCCCAAATGTAAATCTGTAGGGGGATCTATTGAGAATCTAACCCGCAATCCCAAAGTAAATGTGCAAGGGGATTTATCGGGAATCTAACCCGCAGTCCCAAAGTTAACAGACAAGTGGGAGCTACCAGAATCCAACATCCGTAATCCCAATGTAAATACACAACAATATTCAGAAAAGGGAAATTTCATATTAATGCAACAAGGCATTTTGAGCAAGTGAATCAATTAAGTCAATTAAACATACTTCTCTAGACTAACAAACGGCTTAAATTCCAAGAAGTGTAAACAGGAAAGGAAAATACAATTTAAAACTATTTTAATAAAAAATAGGATTTTCAATAATTAGCACAAGTACGTGCTCGTCACCTCATGTACAAGGCATTTCAATTACCAGAATACCAATTTTAAGGGGAGAGTCCCCCACGCAAGGTTAGACAAGCCACTTACCTCGAACCCGCTCAATATCAACTCGACACCATGTCTTTGCCACGAGTACTCGACTCCAAATGGCCCAAATCTATTCAATTCAATTGCATAATATAAAAAACACTTCAAATATCTGATTCTACAATTAAATTCTAAGCTAATACGCGAAATTGTGTAAAATAACCGAAATGCCCATCAGGCCGACATCTTGGAATCGGGTAAAATTTATATTTCTAGAATCCTCACACGTACACGAGTCTAATCATGTAAAAATCTCTCAAATCGAAGTCAAAAACCCAATCAAACTCAACAATTCGACCTATGAAGTTTATCAAAATTTTCCCAAATTTTTCCACCAAATTAGAAATTTAAAGACTAGATTTAAGTTGGGTAGAGATCACTTACCCAAGTTACCCAGGTGCAAAGTCTTCAAAAATCGCCCCTTTTGAGCTCCCAAATTAAAAAATGTGAAAATAAACTTAAACCCTCGAATTGGGATTTTAATGTCTCTGCCCAGATATTGTGCATTGCGATCGCAAGAAATTGTATGTGGTCGCGAAGAGGAAAAATTTAAGGTCCTCAAATTGTCCTATGCGAATGCAACAGAAGGTATGCAAACGCATAAGGGGAAAAACCAAGCTTACGCGTTCACGGTCGAAGCCACGCGAACGCGAAGAGTAAAAGGCCAATGACCTACCAGCACCCATTTTTACTATGCAAATGCGAAAGGGTAGATGTGAATGCGAAGAAGGAAGGGGCAGTACTCTGCGATCGCGAGCCAAGTCATGTGATCGTGAAAGACAAATTAGGTCCCCTGTGGAAATACACTATACGAACACGGAGGGAAGGTTGCGATCGCAATGAAGGAAACCAAATACTAGATTTTCTGAAATTCAACAAGTTCCAAAAATGATCCGTTGAGCATCCGAAACACACCCGAGGCCTCCGAGACCTCAACCAAACCTACCAACAAATGCCTAAAAATTATTCAAACTTTTTCCAACCTTCGTAATGCTCAAAAAAACATCAAAACATCTATTTTTCATCGTATTTAAGCTTAAGAATTCCAAAAACTCTAAAAACACACATTCGATCAAAAAGTCTATCGAAACTCATCTGACTGACCTGAAATTTGGACACAGGACACATTAAACACTACGGAGCTAGTCCAACTTCCGGAATTCCATTCTGACCTTCGGGTCAAAATCTCATTATCGGACCAGAAATCTCAAAAATTTAACTTTCGGCATTTCAGGCCTAAATTAGCTACGGACGTCCAAAACACATTCCGATTATGCTTCTAACCACGAAATCACCTAGCAGAGCTAACGAAACCACCAGATTTCCATTTTAAGGTCGTCTTCATACTGTTCCGATTAAGGTCAACTTTTCCAACACCTGAGCTCTCATTTAGGGACTAAGTGTCCCAAAAAATCACCGAAACTTAAAACTGAACATCTCGACAATCAAATTAGCAGAAATGAACTTGGGGAAAGCATTTAATAGGGGATCAAGGCATTAATTCCTAAGATGACCGGCCAAGTCGTCACATCCTCTTACACTTAAACATTAATTCATCCTCGAACGAGCATAGAGACATACCTGAAGTAGTGATAAGATGAGGGTAACGATTGCGCATATCCTGCTCGGTCTCCCAGGCCGCCTCCTCGACCAGCTGACCTCGCCACTGAACCTTCACTTATGCAATGTTCCTACACCTCAGCTTCCTAACCTTTTTTCCCAATATTTCCATTGGCTCCTCAACATAAATAGATCCTTTCCCAACTGGACTGAGGTGACGTCCAACACGTGCGATAGATCACTGTGATACCTCCGGAGCATCGAAACATGAAATACTGGATGAACTCCTGCTAAGCTGAGAGGTAAGGCAAGTTCATAATCAACCTCCCTAACTCACCTTAATATCTCAAAAGGGCCAATAAACCTTGCACTCAACTTCCCTTTCTTCCAAAATATCATGACGCCCTTGTTTGGTGAAACCCGAAGCAGAACTCACTCTGCAACCATTTAGGAAACATCATGAACCTTCTGGTCCGTGTAACTCTTCTGTCTAGACTAGGCTGTACGAAGTCTATCTTGAATCACTTTCACCTTCTCCAAAGCATCCTGAACCAAATCAGTAGCCAATAGTGTAGCGTCAACTGGCCTCTAGTGCTCATACTTCACCTGCTGACAGTTGAGACACCGAGCTACGAATCCAACTATATATCTCTTCATCTACCTCTACCAATAGTGTTGCCTCAAATCCTGATGCATCTTTGCGACGCACGGATGGATGGAATACTACGAACTATGGCCCTCCTCTAGCATCAACTCTCAAAGCCCATCAACATTGGGTACACAAATCCGACCCTGCATCCTCAATACCCCTTCATCACCAATAGTCACATCTTTGGCATTGCCGTGCTGAACCTTACCCTTGAGGACAAGAAAATGAGGGTCGTCACATTACCGCTCCCTGATACGATCAACAGGGAAGATCGAGAACCTACACAAGCTAGAACCAGACTAGGCTCCGAAAGGTCAGATCTCACAAACTGGCTGGCTAAGGCCCGAACATCCATCTCCATAGGCCTCTCCGATACTGGTAATTATGCCAAACTCTGCAAACTCTCCACCGGTGATTGAAGGCATCGGCTACTGCATTGGCCATGCCCGGGTGATACAAAATAGGGATATCATAGCCCTTCAGCAACTCTAACTACCTTCTCTGGAGCAAATTTAGATCCTTATAATTGAACAAGCGCTGCAACTCTGATGGTCAATATAAATCTCATAGGGAACCCCATGAAATAATGGCACCAAATCTCCAGGGCAGGAACAATGGTAGCTAACTCAAGATCATGAACAGGGAAATTCTTCTCATGTATTTTCAACTGTTTGGATGTGTAGGCAATCACCTTATCGTCCTGCATTAACACCGCTCCGAGGCCAACTCTTGAGGCATCACAATAGATAGTATAAGACCCCGAACCGGTAGGCAATATCAAAATTGGGCCTGTAGTCAAAGCTTTCTTGAGCTTTTGAATGCTCGCCTCACACACTTTTGTCCACTGGAACGGAGCACCCTTTTTGGTCAGTCTAGTCATAGGGGCTGAAATCGACAAAAACCCGTACAAAAAACTACGGTAGTAACCCCCACACCCAAGAAAACTACGTATCTTTGTACCACGTGACACAAGAACGCCACGGAATCCAGCCAAAACTCACATTTTGAGAACTTAGCATACAACTTCTTCTCTCTCAAGGTCTGGAGCACTGTCCTTAGGTGCTGATCATGCTCTCCCTAACTTCGGCAATACACCAGAATAAAGATATGTCGGAAAACATTGTGCATCTGATGCATGAAGGCTGCTGGGGTATTAGTCAACCCAAAAGACATAACAAGGAACTCGTAATGACCATACTGAGTCCTAAAGGCAGTCTTCAGGATATCTGGCTCCCGAATCTTCAACTGATGATAACCTGAACACAAGTCAATCTTAGAAAACACACAATCACCCTGTAACTGATCGAACAGGTCATCAATACGAGGCAAAAGATAATAGTTCTTCACTGTCATCTTTTTCAACTAGCGGTAATCAATACACATGCGTATAGAACCATCCATCTTCTTCACAAATAACATAGGAGCACCCCAAGGCGATACAATGGGCCAAATGAAACCCGTATCAAGCAATTTCTATAACTGATTCTTCAACTTATGAGGAGTCATACGATACGGAGAAATAGAAATAAGCTGAGTTCCCGGCAACAAATCAATGCCAAAATCAATATCTCTCTCAAGCGGTATGCCTGGAAGATCAGCTGGGAACACATGGGGATAATCCCGTACTACTGGGACTGAATCAACTGAATAGGTGTCAATACTGACATCTCTCACATAGGCTAAATATGCATCACACCCCTTCTCAGCTATACACTGAGCCTTAAGAAAAGAGATAACTCTACTAGGAGTGTGATCTAAAGTACCCCACCACTCAACATAAGGTACACCTGGCAAAGCCAGCATCACAATTTTGGCATGACAACCTAGAATAACATAATGGGGAAACAACCAGTCCATGCCTAAGATAATATCGAAATCAACCATACTGTGTAACAACTAATCGTCTCTAGCCTCAAAACCATGGAGAGTAACTAAACACTACTGATAAATGCGGTCCACAACAAGGAAATCTCCCACATAAGTAGAAATAACAAGTAGGGGAACTCAAAGAATCCCGAGGTACATCCAAATGCGAAGCAAAATAAGAAGAGACATAAGAGTAAGTGGAGTCTAGATTGAATAGAACTGATGCATCTCTATGACAAACCATGACAATACCTGTGATGATAGAATCGGAGGCAACAACCTCGGTACGAGTAGGAAGGGCATAGTATCTGGCCTGGCCTTCCCCTCTAGCTGGCTGAGCAGGTAGGGTAGCAACTAGGGCTGTAACAGTAGCCTGAGAACTCTGCAGGGCATGCCGTGGCTGAGAAGTCTATGGAGGTGCTATCCTCCCATGTCTAGGGCAATACCTTACCACGTGGCATATGTCACCATACTCAAAGAAACTTCACGGCTTACGTGGCAGTGGAAACTATACGGTACGGGTACTCCAAGACCCTTGAACACTTGAAAAACTATGTGAAATCTGAGATGCAAACTAAGTTGGTTGACCCATAAAACCTCTACCATGTCGTACTATTCCTCCAAAATAAGGACCAGTGGGTCTCTCCAATTTGCGGGGTCTCCTTACTTCCCTACTCTCTCTCTCCTGACCCCGCTTGTCCTCTCTCTCTTGGTCCCACCTGTCTTTTACTCGGTGAGAGATCCTCGCCACCCACTGAACAGGGACCACAGGCTATGTCACCATGACACCTGGAACCTGACTAATGGTATCTCACTGCTCTGGAGTTGGGGCGGTGGGAGTCTGGGTCCCTCTCCCAATCTGGGAAGTAGCTGGTACAACCTAAATCAATCCCTCCTAAACTAACATACCAAACATGCTCAGAAACTGTGCTAATGTCTCCTGAAGAGCTGGAGTAGTAGTAGCAGTAGTAGGAGTGTCAGGTGCCTGGACTCTTGCTAGAACTGCCAGTGGTACCTCGGCGGCAGCTCACACAGGTGCTATGGCTACACCACCTGCACGTCCTCGGCCTCTACCTTTCCTTGGCCTCTAACGACTACAGTAGTGGGCGCGGGTGTTTGATCATATCTGGTAGCACGTGTTCTCACCATCTGTGATAGAATTGAAGATAGAGGTTTAGGGTTGTGATATAAAAAATCTAGCATGACAAGGAATTCAAATGAAGTGAAAGTTTCCTAACGGTTACATTACCTCCCGTAGATAAGTACTGACGTCTCTATACCGATCATCGAGACTCTAATAAATCGGCTTGTGATTCATGACTCCTATGAACCTAGAGCTCTTATATCAACTTGTCACGACCCCAATTTGCCCTCCATGAACTGTCGTGATGGCACCTAGTCTCTACGACTAGGTAAGCCTAACAAGTGCAGAAAAGTAAACTAAACTTGCAGAAGGAATAATCAAAATCAAAATAACTGGATGGAAGTTATAGTTATAATGCCGCTCGGCATATACAACACGACATTCTCAAACCAAGTACACTATCCCAAAACCCAGAATCTCATGAAACCACAAGCCTTTGAATATCTCATAGTGTCTAACTCCAGATTTGTCTAGTTAAAGAAATGAATACAGAAGGGCTAATAATTAAAAGTGAGAATAGAAAGGGGCTCCTCAGTCTGCTGATGCGACAGATATACCTTGAAGTCTCTACAGAAGTGGCTCGCCTCAAACATGACAAGACTGAGTGAAAGCACCTAGATATGCACATAAAAAAACATGCGCAAAAGGTGCATGAGCACACCACAGCGGTACTCAATAAGTGCCAAGCCTAACCTCGATCGAGTAGTGACGAGGAAAATCAGGGCCCTACCGAGGTTAATTAAAATATAAGGGTTAACAGTGTGAAATAAAACAATATAAATTAGTGCAACAGTAAGTGTAAGGCCCCGTAAAATTTTGTGCTTAAAACCTAGTAGCTCATAGTGTCAAGGTCCGAATATTGTGTTAGGAATGTGTAGAATTGCTCGCCGCGGTTCGGACCCTCGGTGGTGATCTAAGCTTTAAAAATCAAAAGAATAAATTTTTCCAGAAAATTGTCATTTCTGCGGTCAAGAATGCGGTCGCAGATCAGCTATGTGGACCGCATTCCTACCGCAGAGTGTATCAGAAGGTTTGTCAAATTGATGTTGAAAATGCGGTCCAATATACGATCGCATAGTCAAAAATGCGGACCGCAAAATCATCGCATAAATCCCTCAAGGATTTTTGCGAGTCAATTCTGCGGCGCATTATGCGACCGCAGAACACGAATGCGAACCGCATTCTTGTCGCAGATCGTGTCAGAACATTTAGTTTTTGGGAGCAATTCTGCGGTCCATTATACGGACCGCATGTTAACTCTGCGATCGCAGATGCGACCGCAGACCTGACTCGGCAAAGATTTTCTAATTTTTTTTAACCCGATCTCTTCTTCAATAAAACACCCCAACACTTTATTTTTACATATTTTCTGAGCAAAATAAGAGAGAGGGAGGAGAGATTCTTGAAAGAAATATTATCCTCTTCAAAAATTGTTCTTCAAATTTGCTTGGTCCGGAAAATTCAAAGGCGAGTGTCTTCATCTCCATTTCTAAAGGTAAAATCCCTAACTCCTTTTTCCTTGATTCTCAGATTTTAATAGAAAGAGGGATTTTTATGCATTAATTCTTGAAAGTGGAAGTCAAAACACTCATGCATGTTCTTTTTACCTAAAGTTTAGTAAAATGGAAATGGGTAGAAGTAAGGGGCGGTGCTCGATAACCCAAATAAGCTCGGATAGTAATTGTAAATTTCAATTCTAAGATATATGTGTAACTTGTGACCTAGATTGACGTTGCTAGATTGTTGGGTAGATTGGAAGTAGAAGGTAAAAGAAAAAGGGGAAATTCGACTCCAGGTATGTATGGATAACTTTGATCTTTGTGAAATCGCCTTGTTTGGTGTACAAATTGTTTGGTATGTGATAGCTATGTGGATTGTTGTGAAATTCTTGTGATTGGGTTGTTGGGTGTTTGATTGGTTTTGATTATGTGTTATGTGGTATTAGTTGAGAAACGAAGGATAAAAAGGGAAATC
>MU672704.1:375804-395530 GCA_026770625.1 Nicotiana glauca | reverse complement strand
CTTAATCCTTTGGTTAATAAGTGATGAAAAATACAGGGGTAACACGTGGGTTAGGAAAGGCACCCAGGTCCGCTTGACTGGGGCTACCCGGTCGGGCGCCGGTCATGTCCCTCGATTTGGGGCGTGACAGTAAGAAATAACATAGAATAAAAAAAAAAACAACAACTAGAACAGGGGCAAACAAACCACGGAAAGAAATATAACTCAACACAGAGATAACAAACAGGGCACCTTCCAGGATACCGTCCTGTACTTCTAATTACAAATATTCGATGGATCTCCCGGGATACCGTCCCGTAGTCCATCATATGTGTGTCCGAAGGATCTCCTGGGATCTCATCCCGTAGTCCAACTATTAATGTGCAGGGGATCAACCGAAAATCTCGATCCGTAGTCCCCAAGTATAAATATCCAGGGGGATCTATCGGGAATCTAACCCGCAATCCCAAAGTAAATGTGCAGGGGGATCTATCGGGAATCTAACCCACAGTCCCAAAGTAAACAGACAAGGAGGAGCTACCGGAATCCTACATTCGTAGTCCCAATGTAAATACACAGCGACAACAAGAAAATATTCAGAGAAGGGAAATTTCATATTTAAGGCAACAACATAAAGAATACACAATTAAATTCAAATCCCATGTCAAGGTATAGTAGGTACTGCTAGCCTAGCATGTTGCACATAATCAAAATAAGGCATTTTGAGAAAGTGAAACAATTAAGTCAAATAAACATATTTCTCTAGACTAACAACAAGCTTAAATTCCAAGTACTGTAAACAAGAAAGGAAAATACAATTTAAGGCTATTTTAATGAAAACTAGGATTTTCAACAATTAGCACAAGTATGCGCTCGTCACCTCACATACAAGGCATTTCAATTACCACAACACCAATCCTAAGGGGAGAGTCCCCCACGCAAGGTTAGACAAGCCACTTACCTTGAACCAGCTCAATATCAACTTGACACCGCTTCTTTGCCACAAGTACTCAACTCCAAATGGCCCAAATCTATTTAATGCAATTGCATAATGTAAATAACACTTCAAGTAACTAATTCTACAATTAAATTCTAAGCTAATACGCAAAATTGTGTAAAATGATCAAAACGCCCCTCGAGCCCACGTCTCGGAATCAGGTAAAATTTATATTTTTAGAATCCTTACATTCACTCGAGTCTTATCATGTAAGAATCTCTCAAATCGGATGTAAAAAACTCAATCAAAATTTAATAATTTGGCTATGAAGTTTATCAATTTTTTCCCTATTTTTTCCACCAAATTCGAAATTTAAAGGCTAGATTTAAGTTAGGATTCATGAAAATTTATCTAAGTTGGGTAGAGATCACTTACCCAAGTTACCCAGGTGAAAAAGTCTTCAAAAATCGCCCCTCGCGAGCTCCCAAATTCAAAAATGTGAAAATAAGCTTAAACCCTCGAATTGGGATTTTAATGTCTCTGCCCGGATATTGTGCATTGCGATCGCAAGAAATTTAATGTCGTCGCGAAGAGGAAAAATTAAATGTCCTCAAATTGGCCTATGCAAATGCGGAAGGGGAAAAATCAAGCTTACGCATTCGCGGTCGAAGCCCCGTGAACGCGAAGAGTAAAAGGCCAATGAACAACCAGCTCCCATTTCTACTATGCAAATGCGAAAGGGAAAATGCGAACACGAAGAAGGAAGGGGCAATACACATCGATCACGGGCCAAGTCATGCGATCGCGAAGAACAAATTTGGCCCCCTCTGGAAATACACTACGCGAACGCGGAGGGAAGGCTGCGATCATAATGAAGGAAACCAGATACCAGATTTTTTGCAATTCAACAAGTTCCAAAAATGATCCGTTGAGCATCGGAAACACACCCGAGGCTCCTGGGACCTGAACCAAACCTGCCAACCAATCCCTAAACATCATTCAAACTTGTTCCAACCTTCGGAACCCTCAAAACATCATCTAAAACCCTATTATTTATCGAATTCAAGCTTAAGAATTCCAAAAACTCTAAAAACATACTTTCGATCAAAAAGTCTATCGAAACTTGTCCGAATGACCTGAAATTGTGCACAAAGATCACATTAAACACTACATAGCCACTCCAACTTCTGCAATTCCATTCCAACCTTCGGATCAAAATCTCACTATGGATCGGAAACCTCAAAAATTCAACTTTCGGCATTTCAAGCCTAAATTAGCTACGGACCTCCCAAACACATTTCGATCACACTGCTAACCCTAAAATTACCTAACGGTATGGAATGACCGGATTTCCATTCCAAGGTCGTCTTCACACTTTTGGACCATAGCATTGGATGGCAGCCTTCAGTCCAATCAGAGATCCCGAGGTAGTCCTGCAGACGTCTGTAGGGCCGACATTCTCTTCTATCTTCATATGTATTTTGTTTACATTACTCCAGAGACAGATTTTACCTTTCTTTCCAGACATTTGTATGTAGTATTCGTAGAAGGTCCATGATACTATGACACCGAATTTCCAGTAGAGATGTATGTTGGTATTGTCGTAGTAGTTTTTGGTTAAGTTATCAGATTACATCTTTCGTATGTATTATACTATCGTTAATATTTCATTGTTGATCGCATGTCAATTTAAATTGTTAAAAAGGACTAAGTAAATGAGTTAGTGAATCTATAATATGTGGCTTGACTAGCTTTCTCTAGTAGGCATCATCACGACTCCTGAGGGTGGGAAATCCGGATCGTGACAAGTTGGTATTAGAGCTCTAGGTTACATAGGTCTCACAATTCACGGACAAGCTTAGTAGAGTCTGAGGGATCGGTATGGAGACGTCTATATTTATTCCTCAGAGGCTATAGAGTTAGGAAAAATTTCACATTTATTCTTTTCTGTCGTGCGGTTTGGTTTCTCAATGCTAATTGAATTTCTACTCTTTCCTTTTGCAGATGCCAAAAACACGTGCTTCCTCATCTGCTAATTAGCTGCCCGAGCCCCCAGCAGTAGCTCCCACGTGGGTCAGAGGGCAAGGCCGAGGTCGTGCTAGAGGCTGAGGTAGGGGCAGAGCTCAGCCTAGAGCAACAGCACTAGCGGTGGAGCCTTAAGTTGCCTTTGATGATGAGGTTATGGCCCAGACAGTTCAGGTGGGCCCAGCTCAGGTCCTAGAGGGGTTTATTGCTACCCCATTACTCCAGGATGATGTGGTCCGACTAGTGGTCCTTATGGAGAGTGTCACCCAGGTAGGCTTACTTCCTGTAGCACCATTCGTCTCTCAGGGTGGAGGAGGAGAACAGACTCCTACTACGCGCACTCCGGAGCAGATGGCTCCCCAGTTTCAGACTCCAGCACCTCAGCCAGTTGGAGTATCAAGCCGGGTGTGATAGCTCAGACCGGTGATGGAGCAGCTATGTCTGCCGATGCTTTGTGGATATTGGACAGGTTCACCATGCTTTTCACTGCCACTTTCAGCGGTGCATCTTTTGAAGATCCCCATGATTATCTAGACAGTTGTCATGAGGTTCTTATGAGCAAGAGGATAGTGGAGACCAATAGGTTCAACTTTGCTACTTTCTCTTATCTGGATCCGCCAAGCTTAGTGGAGGGATTATTGTTTGGCTAGACCAGCCGGATCGCCAGCTTTGACTTAGGAGCAGTTTACTCAGCTATTCTTGGGGAAGTTTCTTCCCCTTACTCAGAGGGATATCTATCGGAGGCAGTTTGAGCGTCTCTACCAGGGTTCCATGACTGTTACCCAGTATGATACCAGGTTTATTGATTGGCCCGTGATGCTCTACTTATACTTCCCTAAGAGAGAGAGAGAGAGTGTGAGTGAGGAGGTTCATTGAGGGATTTATCCATCCTATTCGACTTCAGATGGCTCAGGAGACAGAGAGTGAGATTTCTTTCCAGGAGATGGCCAATATGGCTGGGAAGGTTGAGAAGGTTTTGTCACAGAGAGGTGGTCAGGGGTTTGACATGATGCCTCATCATTCAGGCAGATTCAGTGGTGCCTCATCTGGAGGCAAGGATTTGTATGGTAGAGGCCATCATCCTAGGCCCTTTCAGTCAACACTTTAGGTTTCTCACGATGCTTCAGGTGGCCGTGGTTCTCATATACAGTATTCTGATCAGTAGCCCTATAGTGCACCACCAGCTCCTATCAGTGCACCACCACTCCAATGTTTTTGGGGTGGTCATTCGGGTTGCCAGGGTCAGTCTCAGTTTCCTCAGCTGCAGCACTCATGTGGATGTTTTGAGTGTGGGAGTATGGTTATATCTAGAGGGATTTTTCGAGGTTGGCGGGTACTCAGTCGCAGCAGCAATGTTCCCATGCTATGGTTCGGGCACAAGGTGTTCCACTGCCTGCCCCGCCAGCTAGGGGTGGGTTAGAGATGCTAGAGGTGGAGCTTAAGCTGCTAGAGGTGGAGGCCAGCCAGCAGTAGGTCGTCCTAGAGATGTAGTCCAGGGTGGTGGGGCCTAGCCTCAATTTTATGCTCTTCCAGCCAGGCCGTAGGTTGAGGCTTCTGATGCAGTCATCCAAAGTACGGTTATGGTTTGTAGTAGGGATGCTTCAGTGCTATTTGATCCGTAGTCTATGTACTCTTATGTGTCATCTTATTTTGCACCGTATCTAGTCATGCCCAGCGATTATCTCAGTGCTCCTGTTTATGTGTCCACCCCGGTGGGTGATTTTGTTGTGGTAGATCATAAACATCATTCTTGTGTGGTTGTGATTGGGGGTCTTGAGACCCGAGTAGACTTATTAATGTTGGACATGGTTGATTTTGATGTCATACTGGGGATGGACTGGTTGTCACCTTACCGTGCTATCTTGGACTGTCATGCCAAGACTGTGACCTTAGCCTTGCTGGGTTTACCTCATTTAGAGTGGAGAAGGACTCCTGCTCATTCTACCCGTAGTGTTATCTCTTATGTGAAGGCTCGGCATATGGTCGAAAAGGGGTGTTTGGCCTATTTGGCATATGTTTGTAATTCTAGCGTCGAGGTTCCTTCTATTGATTCTGTGCCTGTTGCTCACGAGTTCCCTAAGGTATTTCCTTCAAACCTGCCGGGTATGCCACCTGATAGGGATATTGACTTCTGTAATTATTTAGCTTCGGGCACTCAGCCCATTTCAATTCCGTCATATAACATGGCCCCGCATGAGTTGAAAGAGTAGTTGCAAAACTTGCTTGAAAAGGGTTTCATTAGGCCCAGTGTTTCACCTTGGGGTGCACCGGTGTTGTTTGTTAAGAAGAAGGATGGATCGATGCGAATGTGTATAGATAACCGACAATTCAACAAGGTTACGATCAAGAATAAGTATCTGTTGCCGAGGATTGATGATTTGTTTGATCAGCTTCAGGGTGCCAAGGGAAATTCAAAGATTGACTTGAGATCTGGCTACCATCAGTTGAGGATTAGGGCATCTAATGTCCTTAAGACTGCTTTCCGCACTCGGTACAAGCATTATGAGTTCTTGGTGATGTCATTTGGGTAGACAAATGCCCCAGCAGCTTTTATGGATTTGATAAATTGAGTGTTCAGGCGTTACTTGGATTCTCTCGTGATAGTCTTCATTGATGATATTTTGATCTTTTCCCGCAGCCAGGAGGAGCACATGCAGCATCTTAGAGTGGTTCTTCAAACTCTGAGGGATAGTCAGTTGTATGCTAAGTTTTCGAAGTGTGAGTTCTGGTTGAGTTCAGTCTTATTCAGTCTTCTTGATCCGAAGAAGATTGAGGCAGTCAAGAACTGGCCTAGACCAGCATCAGCTACAGAGATCTGGAGTTTCTTAAGATTGGTAGCTACTATCGTAGGATCGTGGAGGGGTTTTCGTCTATTGCAGCGCCGATGACCAGGTTGACCCAGAAGGGTGCCCAATTCAGATGGTTAGACGAGTGTGAGATGAGCTTTTAGAAGCTCAAGACAGCTCTAACTATGGCACTGATGTTGGTTTTGCCCATAGGTTCAGGGCCTTATACAGTTTATTGTGACGCATCTCGTATTGGACTTGGTGCGGTGTTGATGCAAGATGGCAAGATCATCGCCTATGCTTGCAGTTAAAGATTCATGAGAAGAACTATCCTGTTCATGATTTGGAGTTAGTAGTCATTGTTCACGCGTTGAAGATTTGGAGGCATTATCTGTATGGCATGGCATGTGAGGTGTTCATGGATCACAAGAGTCTGCAGTACTTGTTCAAGCAGAAAGAGCTAAACTTGAGGCATAGGAGGTGGTTGGAGTTATTGAAAGACTATGCTATCACTATATTATATCATCCAGGGAAGGACAATGTGGTGGTCGATGCTTTGAGTAGGAAGTCAGCCAGTATGGGCAATTTTTCTTATATTCTAGTCGGTGAGAGACTGCTTGCTCTGGATGTTCAGGCTTTGGCCAATCAGTTCGTGAGGTTGGATGTTTCTGAGCCTAGCTGTGTATTAGCTTGCAAAGTCACTCGTCCTTCTTTATTAGAGTGTATATGATATTGGCCGTACGATGATCCCCATTTGTGTGTCCTCCAAGACACGGTGCAGCGCGGAGGTGCCAAGCAGGTTACCTTAGGTGATAATGGAGCTTTGAGATTGCAGGGTCGAGTTTGTATGCCTAATGTGAATGGACTCCGAGAGTTGATTTTAGAGAATGCCCATAGCTCCTGGTACTCTATTCATCCGGGAGCCGCGAAGATATATCAGGATTTGCAGAAGCATTATTGTCAGCAGGTTAAGTACGAGCATCAAAGGCCCGGTGGGTTGTTCCAGAAGATTGAGATTCCTGAGTGGAAGTGGGAGCATATCACTATGGACTTTGCTGTAAGACTCCCACGGACTCAGAAGAAGTTCGATGTAGTGTGGGTTATTGTTGATAGGCTGACCAAGTCAGCATATTTCATTCTTGTGGCAGTCTCTTATTCTTCCGAGAGATTAGCTGAGATCTACATCCGGGAGATTGTTCGTTTTCATAGTGTGCCCGTGTCTATCATTTCGGATCGAGGTAACCTCACATTTTTGGAAAGTAGTTCAGTGAGAGTTGGGCACACGGGTTGAGTTGAGCACATCGTTTCATTCTCGTGGGATCAGTTCTTGCCTTTAGTAGAGTTTGCCTACAACAGCAGCTACCAATCGGGTATCTAGATGGCTCCTTATGAGGCTTTGTATGGTGGTCGGTGTCGGTCGTCAATTGGATAGTTTGAGCTGGGAGAGGCTCAGTTATTGGGTACAGATCTAGTACAGGATTCCTTGGACAAGGTCAGGATTATTCAAGACAGGATTCGTACAGCTCAGTCCAAGCAAAAGACTTATGCCGACCGTAAGGTTCGTGATTTGACTTTCATGGTTGGTGAGCGGTTACTACTTCGAGTGTCGCCTATGAAAGGCATGATGAGGTTTGGGAAGAAGGGCAAGCGTAGCCCTAGGTTCGTTGGCCCGTTTGAGATTCTTGATCGAGTGGGAGAGGTTCTTTATACACTTGCGTTGCCGCCATGCTTATCAGTCGTTCATCTAGTATTTCATTTGTCCATGCTTCGAAAGTATCACGGTGATCCATCCCACGTGTTAGATTTCAGCACTAAGGACTTGTCTTATGAGGAGGAGCCGGTAGCTATTGTAGACTGCCAGGTTCGTCACTTGAGATCGAAGAGTTTTCCTTTTGTTCGTGTTCAGTGGAGAGGTCAGCCTGCTGAGGCATCCACATGGGAGTCCAAGTCCGACATGTGGAGCCATTATCCCTATCTTTTCCCCGACTCAGGTACTTCCTTCTTATGTACGTTCGAGAACGAACGGTTATTTTAGAGGTGAAGGATGTGACGACCCAAAAGTTCATCACTTGTTTTAGAAATACATTCTACGTTATAAGGCCTTAAAAACCTCTTTCAGCATCACCTCGATTTGCGTGGGCGGTCCGGGCGCATAGCCGGAAAGCCATTATGTGAAAATATGTGAAAAGTGATGAATTTTGACTTTAAAATGAACTTAAGTTGACTTCGATCAACATTTTGGGTAAACGGACCCGTACCCGTGATTTGACGATTTCGGAGAGTCCGTAGGAAAATATGGGACTTGGGCGTATGCCAGGAATTGAATTCTTAGGTCCCAAGCCCGAGAAATGAATTTTTGAAGAAAATTATTTTTTGGAATTATTTATTAGTTTTGGAAATGAAATGAATTTAAAATTTTATGGTATCGGGCCGGTATCCTGGTTCCAGAGCCCGGTACAGGTCTTATATGTGAATTAATATGAGTCTGTGCAAGTTGGTAAGAAATGGAAGTCGTTTGAGGTGATTCGGACCCGTAGCCTTTTGGAAGTTTTGAGATTTTTCTTAGATTTCTATGCTAAATTCGTTGTTTGAGAGGTTATTTTGGCAATTTGATTGAATAGATAGGTTCATATGATATTTTTGAGTTAGTATGCATGTTTGGTTTGGAGCCCCGAGGGCTCGGGTGAGTTTCTGGTAGGTAGGTTCCGGCGATTTTCTCAAGAGATTTTCTTCCCAAATAACACAAGTAAGTGTTCATTAACTGATTTCTTTCAACTCTCTAATGATTTTCATCAAATTTTATCAATAATCCTAGGGTTTTAATGGTAGAAAATTGGGAATTTGGGTAGAGTTAGGGCTTTTTGATTAATTGGGATTTAGACCTCGTTACGGGGTCAAATTTCGAAACTTATTGCATATTTGGGCTCGTTTGTGAACGGGTGAATGGGTTTTGGTTCGAACCTTGAGTTTCGACCAAGCGGGTTTGAGGTCGATTTTTGACCTTTTTTGGAAAATGATGGAAAACCTATAATTTAGCCTTAGGATTGGATTATTTAGAATTTATTGACATTGTCATATTAATTTGAATTAGATACAAGTAATTCGAAGGCGAATTCTAAAGCAAAAGCGGTGTTTGAGGCTTGAGTTGGCCATGGAAGTTTGAGGTAAGTGTTTGGTCTACCCTTAGCTTGAGGGATTAGGAGTTGTGTCCTATTTTCTACGTGTTACTTGTCGAGTACAACGTATAGCTATGGTGACAAGTATTTATACGTCGGTGTCGAGCATGACCGTGAGTCTTAAATTAAAATTATTGTGTTCTTGATAAATACTACGAATGCCTAAGTTGTTGATTCTCTGTGTTGGGCAAGGCTCAGGATTATTCTCATAGAGATTACTTATAACTGAGTATTGGTGCTAGTAGAGGTAGTTATATGTTGGAACAAGTTTGGTTATAGCTGATTTTCCCTTGTTGGGACGTATTTACTTATATTGTCGATTCCCTTGTTGGGATAGTGTTGTTTCCTTATTAGTCCCTTGCCGGGGCCCTTGTTGTGATTGGTGTTGAAATATATATATGGATTGGGTTGTGCGCCATAAAAATATTATATTTGGACTGGGTTGCACGCCACAACAATGATATAAACTGGTCGGGTAGCATGCCGCAACAACTACGTAATTGGATCGGGTTGCATGTCCGAACAGTGATAAATGATATGGATCGGAGTGCGCACCGCAACAGTGATATTATCTTTTGGGACCGGGTTGTGTGTCGCACCAATTGATAATATAAAGTGTTTATGGATTGGTTACGATTTCCTTATTATTTTGCGGTAAATTCTAAATTGTCCTTATGCCTTTCTCTTAGATTACTGTTGGTATTGATATTCCTCCGCAGCATGTACTCCCCTCCCATCTTTACTTGTTCATTCCTGTTTTATTTTCTGCTGTATAGTATATAACTGCACAGGTTTAATTGGTAGTCTGGTCCTACCCTCGTCACTACTTCGCCAAGGTTAGGCCAGGCACTTACCAGCACATAGGGTCGGTTGTGCTGACACTACAGTCTACACTATGTGCAGATCCCCGAGCGACAACTTTTGGACCATAGCTTTGGGTGGTAGCCTTCAGTCTAGTCAGAGATCCCGAGGTAGTCCTGCAGACGTCCGCAGGCCCAGTGTTCTCTTCTATCTTCATATGTATTCTGTTTATCCAGAGACAGATTTTACCTTTCTTTCCAGACATTTGTATGTAGTATTCGTAGACGGTCTGTGATATTGTGACATCAGATTCCGGGTAGAGATGTATGTTGGTATTGTTGTAATGGTTTTTTGTTAAGTTATCAAATTACGTCTTCCGCATGTATTTTACTATCGTTAATATTTCACTATCGATCGCATGTCATTTTAAATTGTTAAAAAGGACTAAATGAGTTAGTGAATCTATAATACGCGGCTTGCCTAGCTTTCTTGAGTAGGTGCCATCACGACTCCCGAGGGTGGGAAATTCGGGTCGTGACATAAATATAAGCATCCGTGGGGTTCTCAGCATCGCAGAAAGTTCCCTCCACAACGGGCTGGAATGAAGCCTTAATAATAAATTTATAAAGTTATGTATGGCGAATCAATAAGATAAAATAAATTTAAATTTAATAGCAATATACGCATACCTGCGCCTATGAATGATCCACAGCACCTATCGACGATGATCTAAAACTCAGCCGGCACCCACCATCCACATCTCGGGTCGGCTAATTCTCAACAACAGTCGATGGGCCTGAAAAGAACTGCTCCCAATCTCCGGTAATGCTTTTGTCCGTAATCAACAATGGATCTGACAGGGTCACCTTCGATGCTGGCAGTGCCAGCTGGAGGCTGTACGGTGGCATGTTGTTGGGATGCTCGTCTGGCTGAGGGACATAAACCAGCAGATCATCTCCAACATCCTCATCAAGTGGCTCAATAGGTGCCTCAACACCCCCTTGCTGGGGACCACCACCTCGCTGGCCACTACGACCCCGTGGAGCACCCCTACCTCGTGGGATAGCCCTACCTTGGGGGTCACTCCTGCCTCGTCCCCTCGATCGTGGGACATGCCTACCCCGATGGTAGTTCTATGGTGCCATATTAGCAGGGACGTGCTCTAAGTGCTCTTCCTTTGTGGCTCAATCAGTGTCCGGGTAGCCAACTCCGTAAACTGCCGACTATACTCCTACAAAGCAAACGCAGGATTGCCGGCATGCTGCTGCTTCTCCAGTCCCAACTGGTGGACTAAATGTAGACCAATAGCCTGCACAACATGTAATAATATAAATTACAGAACGCTAAATCACCATTATAAGTAAGAATACCAAATAATATACCAGTGCCTCGTTCCTCCCAGCGTATAGAACGTACCGACCGTCAGCTTGGTGAATGGGGTTCTCGATGAAAAGTCGGGTACCACCGCGGTACCTGGGCAGATAATCATGCTCATCATCCCCCAGATTCGGTGGGGGGAGGGGAATCATCTCTAGTGTCTAGTCCCAAGTAAATATCTGATCTTGTAGCCATGTCAAATATTCGTCGTCCACCATGTTACGATTATCCCGCTGGTAATGTGTGGAATCCATAGTAGGCACTGTCGGTACAAGCTGTAGCCTGCCTAACTGGCGAAGTACCTGCTCGGTGGCGTGATGCTCCACAATATCAAGGTAGAACAACGGGGCGGAAGAGGCCCACATATCACGGCTGACCGAGCAACATTCGGGCATGCTAGCTATCCGTGCATCGCTGTATGGCGTCCAGATAAACTATTAAGGAAGAACACAAAACGCCAGTATATTCAACTTCTGTTTGAAGCAATGAAAAGCAAACTTAGATATACATTTACATGTGTGCCATCCAGCAAATTCAATAAATCCCTGCACAGGGAGAGATTATGCCGAGCCTCGTACTCGTGCGTATGTCCACGCCGACGTACCCACCTCCTAGCTAGAGGGAGAAACTCCGGGTCTAATGGTGGGCTGCAATTGCAGGAACCGCTCCCGGGCCCAAACTTAACATAAAAAGTTGACGTAAGAGTTAAGATATATTTTTACTAGGTATGTTAAAATGAATAGAGTATTTGAATATATTATCACCTGTGGTAGTGGCAAGAATCCAACAACCTCACACTGGGTGCCCATGCTCGCCCAGCACATGTATCTGTACAAGTAGGCGAGAATAGCAAAGCCCCAACAGTAGTGGGATAAATCATCTAGCCGCTCAAGATGATGAAGAAATCTCAAGCTGACTAGGTTCCCCGAAGTGTTCGGAAACAAGACCCCTCCAAACAATAGGAGTAGTAGCAACCTCGTATACCAGTCAACATGATCATCTGGTTTAGTGCCATCGATCTGAGGATGTAATGCCTCCAACCACAGTCGAATAGTCATCAACGGAAAATGACTGGTCCCATGCAGTACAGTCTGATCCTCCGGCCGAAAACCGGTGAGCCGCTGCAGCATGTCTAGGTACCTCACATGTGTTATCTCTCTCATGCCATTCGGCAGAGAAACGAGGAGTCCATCTACGAGTAGCCCATATAATATTTTCACGTTCTGCAGTGTGATGGTAGCCTCACTAATGGGCAGGTGGAATGTGTGTGTCTCCAGTTGCCACCGCTCTATCAGGGCCATGATCATAGACCAATCGAGCTACAGCTTCCCGATCTCAATCATCCTGTAGAAACCCGTGTCCCGCAAGCGTGCGACTACACGGTCATGGAGAACTCTATCATGCAGAAAGTCCTATATGTCGTCCACTCTCCTGGTGCAGAGAGTCTGGTCAGTAACTCATCCACCCATATGTGGGCGGACCTATGATCGCCCTGTAATGAGAGCAGCGCATAGCTGTATGGTCCGGGATGAATAGGCGGCACATCCATGTCATATTCTGTAAACAAAACAACATTAACTACATGTTAGTTTTATAATTTTAAATGTTTGTTTGTAAATTAAATAATTAAATTTTATAATTATGATGTATTCACATAAGGGTTCCAGAATAGATATTCGAGGCCCAGTAGCCCCAAGATATCCTAAATTCTTCCATGTGTTAGTTTTATTATAATTTTATATGTTAGTTTGTAAATTAAATAATTAATTTTTATAATTAAATATTCACGTATGGGTTCCAGGCTAGATATTTGAGGCCCATTAGCACCAAGATATCCTAAATTCTTCCATGTGTTAGTTTTATTATAATTTTTATGTTAGTTTGTAAATTAAATAATTAATTTTTATAATTAAATATTCACATATGGGTTCCAGGCTAGATATTTGATGCTCAATAGAACCAAGATATCCTAAATTCTTCCATGTGTTAGTTTTATTATAATTTTGTATGTTATTTTGTTACCTAGTAATTAATTTTTTAAATTAAATTTTCACATATGTGTTCCAGACTCGATATTTGGAGTCCAGTAGCACCAATTTATTCTACGTGTTAGTTTTATTATTTAAATATTTAATATTTATAATTAAATATTTACATATGGGTTCCAAGCTCCATATTTAGATCCCAGTAGCACCAATTTATTCAACGAGTTAGTTTTATTATTTACATGTTAGTTTATAAATTTATTATTTAATTTTTATAATTAAATATTCACAAATGGGTTTTAGGCTCCATATTTGGAGCCCAGTAGCACCAATTTATCCTGAATTCTTCTATGTTAGTTTTATAAATTTATATGTTTGTTTGTAAATTAAATAATTAATTTTTATAATTATACAATATTTAATAATTAAAGATTCATATAAGGGTTCCAGGCTCGATATTTGCAGTCCAGTAGCACCAAATATATGTTGACTATAATTGGATAATGTTTGTGTTTGATCTATCAGATATTTGACATATTTTTGAATATAAGAGATACTTAAACAACAGGGAAACTACACTAAAAGGTACTACATTTTACTACGCTAAAAGGCACTACATTATACTACCCTAAAAAGCACTACATTTTACTATGCTAAAAGGCATTACATTTTACTACCCTAAAAGGCACTATATTACTAGTCTTTACGAAGAAAAATAATTTAAACCACATAAAAGATCACGCCCAACTCTAGTCCTGTCACGACCCCAGTTCACCCTCCATGAACATGCCGTGATGACACCTAGTTCCTATAACTAGGTAAGCCTAACAATGCAAAAATTCAATATAATTCGGGAAAATAATTAATTAAAACTGAACATATGTAAAATAATAGCTGCATATAAGGCCGCTCGGCCTATACAACTCAAAGAAATGCGGAAGTCTACAAATCAATTCCAAAACCCGAAAACTCACGGAAAACACAGGCTAATAGAAACGTAAAACACTACTCTCACTCCAGAATGTCTAAACAACTGAAAGAAAAGATAAGATAACTACTAAAGCTGGAATAGAGTAGAGACTCCTGGTCTGCGGACGCGGCAGATATACCTCGAAGTCTCCGCTAGATCTCTCCGCCTCGATGATAGTACGCTTGGGTGGAGGAACCTGGATATGCACGTGAAAAACATGCGCAGAAGGGGCATGAGTACACCACAGCGGTACTCAGTAAGTGCCAAGCCTAACCTCGGTTGGGTAGTGACGAGGAAGGTCAGGGCCCTACTAAGGTTAAGCAATAAAATATAAATCAATAGTATGAAAATAAGCAGTAATAGTGAGTACAACAGTGGAATAAAACAAGCTAAACAAGGCAATATCAAATACACAAGGAACGGAGCAACCATAGAATAATTACAGCTCAATACCAATGGTAACAATGAGGATCTCCCAGGATACCGTCCTATAGTCTTTTTCTCAACTGTCCAGTGGATCTCCCGAGATACCGTCCCGTAGTCCATCATATGTGTATATTCGAAGGATCTCCCGGAATACCGTCCCGTGGTCCAACTATAAATGTGCAGGGGGATCTATCGGGAATCTAACACGTAGTCCCAAAGTAAATGTGCAGGGGGATCTATCGGGAATCTAACCCGCAGTCCCAAAGTAAATGTGCAGGGGGATCTATCGAGAATTGAACGCGCAGTCCCGAAATAAGCAAACAAGGGGGGGTGGAGCTACTGGAATCCCACATTCGTAGTCCCAATGTAAATGCGCAACCACAACCAGAAGATATTCAGAATATGAAGTACAAAAGACAAACATCAGGTAGTACTAGCCTAGCATGCTTCGCGTGGTACAGTCAAGGCAACTTAAACAATTAGGCAAGTTAGATCAACTAAACATGCTTTTATAATCTAACACAGGTTATAACTGCAAGTAAAACAAGGCAAATATGAAGGAAACTCAGTTTCAACATCTTAAGTAAAAATCGGATTTTTCAACAATTAGCTCAAGTACGCGCTCGTCACCTCACGTACAAGGCACTCAAATACCACATATCATAATCCTAAGGGGAATGGTCCCCCACACAAGGTTAGAGAAGCCACTTACCTCGAATCGGCTCAAAATCAACTAGAGATCACGCCTTTGCCACGAGTATCCGACTCCAAATGGCCCAAATCTATTCAATTTAATTACATATTATAAATAACATCGCAAACATTTGATTTTACTATTTAATTCAAAGCTATAGCGTAAAATTAGGTAAAATGACCAAAATTCCCTTCAAGCCAACGTCTCGGAATCGAATAATTTTCATATTTTCAGAACCCTCGTACTCTCATGAGTCCAACCATATAAAAATCTCCCAAATCGGAGGTCAAACACCCACTTAAAACTCAATAGTTTGGTCTAAGAAGTTTTCCCCAAATTTTCATTCAAAAATCCAAAATTAAGGATGAATTCGTGATTAGATTAGTGGGTTTTAAGCATAAAGGAATAGGGAATCGTTACCCAGTAGTTGCCCTTGAAAAACCTTCAAAATTGCTCCCAAATCCGAGCTCTCGAACTTGTATTTTGATGAAAATGGCTAACCCTCGGTTTTGAAATGTTTATAACTGCCCAGTCATTTGTTCAATGCGATCGCATGAAATGGGATGCGATCGCGTAGAGTAATTATTAAAGGCTCAGAAAATAGCCTATGCAAACGCAATACTGGTCATGCGATCTCAGAAGAGAGAGGGGGCAGGCTTATGCGATCGCAAGAAATACAATGCGATCACATAGAGGAACTTCATCATTGAGCCACCGGCTCAGTTTATTCAATGCAAACGCAGGGGATAGAATGGGAACGTGGAGAAGAAAAAGGTAGAACTATGCGGTTGTGATTAGCCCTATCCGATCGCGTAGAAGGATTCGGCCCCCCTCTGAAACTGCACTATGTGATCGCATGAAAAGGGATGCGATCGCAATGAAGAAAGAGGTCTGCAACAGCTGAAGAGAAAATCTGCAACTTTCACAACACAAAAATGCCTCGTTGAGGATCCGAAACACACCCGAGGCCCCCGGGACCTCAACCAAACCTACGAACAGTTCCCATAACATCATTTAAACTTGTACCAATCCTTAAACCACCTAAACAATGCCGGAAACACGAATTAATCAAAGATTCAAGCCTAAGAACTTCAAATTCCAACAAAACACGCTTTCGATCAAAAACCTAACCAAACCTCGTCCGAATGACCTGAAATTTTGCACACACATCCCAAATGACATGATGGAGCTACTGCAACTTCCAGAATTCCAATCCAACCCTCAAATCAAAAACTCACTATCGGACCAGAAACTTCAAAAATTCAAACTTCGGCATTTCAAGCCTGAATGAGCTACGAACTTTCAAAATACATTCCAAACACGCTCCCAACCCTGAAATCACCTAACGGAGCTAACGTAACCACTGAATTTCCATTCCGAGGTCATCTTCACACTGTTCCAACTATGGACCATTTTTTCAACATTTAAGCTAGGGATTAAGTTTCCAAAAAACTCTCCGAAACCCAACACCGAACGTCTCGGCAAACCAAAATAGCATAAATGAACTTAGGGGAAGCAGTTAATAGGGAATAGGGGCATTAATTCTTAAGACAACCGGCCAGGTCATCACAAGTCCTAAGAAGGATAAGCGGTCGCTGCAAATATAATCCGATCTATAAGTCCGAAGTCGAATCCCACAGAGAACTAAGGCTTAGCTGTTGTTATTCAATATTACTAAGAACTGCAAGTCCAAACAATTTCCTAATTATAGAGATTATCATATTTATTTCTAACTAATTAACTAACACTATTATAAAACAGTAAATTTATCAACTAACAATGATAAAATTTGAGACAAAACTAAGGAGATCTAGAATTATGGTATTCCCAAATGTTGTAAGCCTTCCCGCTATGTTCCCAACAATGTCACATATGTATTCTCTACGGATCACGATCACTTTAGGTGCCGTAATTCTCTCTCGAGCAACTACAGTAATTTACTAGACATATTCTTTCAAACTACGCTAGTTGCCTTTATCTAACCGCTCATTATGACCACGTCAAGGCTTTGTTATTTCTAAATCTACCTTTAAACCCGTTGTATTGATTTTTCACATACGTTAGGACTGGCGTTGTTCAAAAATCACCTAAATATATATATCCTTTCTCAAGCAACACATAATAAATAGGCACAATCAATCGATGGCAATTCAATCAACAACAATAAATACGTAGTTGAACAAGTAGAGAAATTCAGCGGCTCAATTATATAAAAACATAACAAGAACTTATCCTATAAAAGGTTCCATCAAACCCTAGATAACAAATTAGCTATTCATAATAGTATGTAAAACTGAAACACTAAAAGTCATAACCAACAATGAAAAAATAGCAAGAGGAAGGAAAAACTCGTAGAAGAATTCCCCGCCTTGCTCCTATTGTGTCTCTGCCTCATTAGGTCGAATCTATGTCAAACGTGTGTCCAACCTCTTCAAAATACCGTTTTCTATGTATATAAACCAAGTAGGGTCGGGCCTAAACAATTATACCTTCTTCTACGCGAAAAGGACAATTTTTCAAGTCTGGATGCTCGCGGTCGCGGTCCGGGCGCGGTATTTTCCCAGTGCACTGCCTCAGTCCGCGGTCTCGGTTTCGACCATATTTTTCACCTTGTTCCATTTGGAATTTGGAAAAACATAAAATATAAAGTTGTATCCCTTTGAGTTAGCTTTCCACCAATATATTATATAGCCCAAATGGGGTTCGTAGAAAAGAGTTATGTCTATTTTACTAGACAGTGCGCAATATGCCTACCCGAGTCTTCGTTTGTTCTTAACTATCAAATTTGACCCCTGAACACGATCCGGCTTAACTCCTTGGACTTTTACTTAGACTCAAAGCTTAAAGTCACTTGAATTCATTCCATAACATCTATATAGCTCGTAATCACCCCTACAAGGTATAAAACACACAGTTAGTGCAAAATACTAGCAATTAAAGCTCAAACCCAATTAAAGTGCAATAAATTAGAGTTTAATAAGCGACTAAAATACGCAATTATAGTATATCATCAATAAAATATAACAAATACATTATAATCACAAATATATATGTATAACAGTAATAGTTATTTATTAACATTTTTATTAACAAATAATAACATTCACAATTATATTAGATTTTTTTACAACATTAATATCTTAGACCGGATAAAAATAATATACAAGTTGAATCGCAAAAAAAAACAACAAAAAATAACATACAAGACATTCAAAACAACTAATATGCATTATTTATATGAGTTTGGACATAAACTAAATCGGAATACCTCGATTTTTGTTTTTCGGAAAGTTGAAGATTCTAAAATTTGACTCCGAAACAAGCAACCCACAACAATAGAAGGCTTGGCTAGGATATGGGACCAACAATATCTACTTCTTACGTGACGGGCGGGGTCCACGCGAGATTCTTTTGTTGTTGGTGGAGGGGAAGGGCAGTCTTTTTTCAAAATAATGAAGAAGAAGACTGCACAGAACGTGGGAAAAGGGAAGAGATTCTGATATTTATATATACAAAACTTGGTCCATTATCGGGCTTTATATAAAATGCTGTAATGGACCGCATTTTGTATAATTGTCTTTTCAGCTTTATATAAATTGCGGTTTGATACCGTGTTCTATGTAAAACACGATTCATACCTTAACGGTCTAGACGACCGTTAAGGTAAAAGGCGATATATAACTTTTTTTTAACACTTAAAATGTGTTTTGAGTCCAAAAGAACAACATTTAGGTTCCGGATTCAAGGGACATACGTGTCAATTTTGTCACGACCCCAATCTGGGTCGTGATGGCGCCCAACACAATGCTAGGCAAGCCCGACCATTTGAGCACTCTCAACCCAAGTTCGAAACTCTTAATCGATTAATAAAGTTAATTTACCAATTAAACACGAGTTCAACCTGTGACAATAGATAAAAGCAGTGCGGAAACCATAACAATGCCAAATACAGCCCCTAACAGATCTGGTGTCACGAGTCTAGAGCCTCTAGGTACAACTGAGTAGAAACCTATACATATGAAAGTCTAAATGCGGAAATAAAGGGATAAGAGGAGAAATCGGGTCCTACGGACACCAGGCAGCTACCTCGATGACTCCAGTGAATAGACTGGGCAGTAGCAACAAACTCAGCTAAGTCTCCGGGACACCTGTATCTGCACACATGGTGCTGGGAGTAAACTGTGTACTCCGACTCAATGAGTAATAGCAATAAATAACGGCTGAAAGTAAGAAATCTCGTAAAACACTACACAGTTTTATATCAAACAGTAAAGGAAGTAAACAACAGCTAAGTGGGGA
Source organism: Nicotiana glauca (assembly GCA_026770625.1). Classification (NCBI taxonomy): domain Eukaryota; kingdom Viridiplantae; phylum Streptophyta; class Magnoliopsida; order Solanales; family Solanaceae; genus Nicotiana; species Nicotiana glauca. The sequence continues at coordinate 376,075 of MU672704.1, read as the reverse complement.
AAACAGGTGAATATCCCTCAAACTAGTACACAATTCACTTATTTCTCTCAAAGTCAGCTAATTTACCTATACTGCTGCGGCGTGCAGCCCGATTCATTTATGTATATATACTGTTGCGGCGTGCAGCCTGATCCAATAATAATATATACTACTGCAGCGTGCAGCCCGATCCAATAATAATAGCCGACTACGCTCACTGGGGATGTGCAGACTCCGGAGGGGCTCCTACAACCCAAGCGCTATAATACTGCGGCGTGCAGTCTGATCCATA
>MU672704.1:338994-356574 GCA_026770625.1 Nicotiana glauca | reverse complement strand
TGAGAATTCTCTTCCCAAATCAACTCCGAACTTCCCGAAATCAAATTCTGACCACGCGTACAAGTCATAATACCTGAAATGAAGTTGTTCATGGCCTCCGACTGCTGAACGGAGCGCTAGTACTCAAAACGTCCGGTCGGGTCGTTACAACAAGTATTACTCACCTCGAACTGGTGAAATCTCTAGCTCGCGACGCCTTTGCCCCTCAATTCGGCCTCCACGCGCGTCGAATCTAACCAAAATCAGAGCGAATGCATTACAATATACTAAGGGAACAATACCCAATCGAAAACAATCGAAAAATATTTAAAATCTCGAAACTAGCAAAAACCGAGCCCGGGCCCACTTCTTGAAAAATTACGAAATTTACATCACCGGAATTCTCGTCTCACCACGAGTCCGTACATATAAAATACACAAGAATCGGAGTCCATTTGACCCCTCAAATCATCAATTCAAACCTTCTTAGGTTTGAAGCCCTAACCTCCATTTTTATCCTTTAATTCCTTGAAATTCCATGATTAATTCATGTTTTTACACCATAATAACATAATCCGAGTCCAAATATTCATATCTGATAAAATCCCTTCAAATCCTCTTCAAAATCGCCCAAAAACCCGCTTTCGAAGTCCAAATTGTTTTCTTCTTTTTCCAAGTTTGTGAACACTGTTCACTATAACACATGCCCGTTTTTCGCTTCTGCGGCCCTTTTACCGCACCTGCGGTACCGCTTACGCGACAAAATCGACCGCTTATGCGATCTCACTTCAAACCACTGGGACCGCTTTTGCGATCCAAACACCGCTTATGCGGTTTTCCTTAGACCGCTTCTGCGGTCTAAAATCCGCTTATGCGGACCCGCTTACGCGTCCAACCTTCCGCTTATGCGGAACTCCCCTCGGCCACTTATGATCGCTTCTGCGGCTCCCCTTCCGCATCTGTGGAATCGCTTAAGCGGCTCCTTTTCCGCAGATGCGGAAATACTAAAAGACAGAAAAATCTGACTGCAACAAAGGCTTCAAACTCCCATTTAACCATCCAAAATCACCCCGAGGCCCCCGGGACCTCAACCAAAAACACCAACACATCCAACAGCATTATTCAAACTTGTTCCAATCCTCAAAACACGTCAAACAATGCTAAAACCAATAAAACACATCGGATTGAAGCCTAGTTTTCATCAAAACTTCCGAAATGCTCATTCAATAAAAAACTCGACCAAACGACGTCTGATTGACCTGAAAATTTGCAGACATATCAAAAATCACCTAACAAAGCTACTGCAACTCTCGGAATTCCATTCCGACCCACGGATCAAAATCTCACCTATCAACCGGAATTCGCCAAAATTCCAACTCCGCCAATTCAAGCCTAATTCTACACCGGACCTCCAAATTCAATTCCGATCGCACTCCTAAGTCACAAATCATCCCCCGAAGCTAACCAAATCACCAGAATTCACATCCGAGCCTTCTAATTATATAGCCAACTTCCGGTTGACTTTTCCAAAATAAGCTTCCTTCTAAGAGGCTAAGTGTCTCATTTCCAACTAAAACCAACTCAATTCTATCTGATTTATTCAAATACTGATATTGAAGCATAGAACAACATAATATGGGAAAAACGGGGCGGGTCGTCACAATTGACCACCCGAAATCATCCTGAGGCCCCTGGGACCTCAACCAAAAGCACCAACGCATCCTAAAACGTTATTAAAACTTGTTCCAATCATCAAAATACATCAAACAATGCTAAAACCATTAAATCTCATTGGATTCAAGCCTAAGTTTCATCAAAACTTTTGAAATACGCATTTGATCAAAAACCCGACTAAAACACCTCCGAATGACCTGAAATTTTGCACACACATCCAAAATCCCCTAACGAAGCTACTTCAACTCTCGAAATTCCATTCCGACCCCCGGATCAAAATCTTACCTGGCAACTGGAATTTGCCAAAATACTAACTTCGCCAATTCAAGCCTAATTCTACACCGGACCTCCAAAACCAATTCCGATCGCACTCCTAAGTCACAAATCATCCCCTGAAGCTAATAGAATAATCAGAAATCACATCTGAGCCCTCTAACTAAATAGTCAACTTCCGGTTGACTTTTTCAAAACAAGCCTTCTTTAAAGAGACTAAGTATCTCATTTCCATCTAAAACCAATCCAATTCGACTCGATCACCTTCAATACCGATAATGAAGCATAGAGAAACATAAAATGAGGGAAATAGGGCGATAACTCACATAACAACGGGCCGGGTCGTCATAAATTTTTCTATAGAAAATTTTCGATTATTGTGCCTTTTTTGGTCCAGCAAGGTGTTACGCATTTCAAAGAATCGTAACCAAGAATTTTCATTTAGCTAGTCAGAATAATTTGTCAAATCTAGGGGCGTTCATAAAAATCTAAAAATCGAACCAAACCGAAAATCAAATTAAATCGACCAAAAAAATCGATACTTTCTGGTTTGGTTTGGTTTTGGGTTTGAATTTTAAAAACTGATGAAATTTAGTTTGGTTTTGGTTTTAATCCGAAAAAACCGAACCAAATCGACAATAGGAGTAGCTATTTTAAATTTATTATTACACCTATATATATGTATATTGTTATACAAAGTTTCAAAAAAATTATGGTAAATGATAATATTTTGCACTTTTAATATAGTTCTTTACCTTTACATTCTAGTTTAATTGGTAGTTTTCTTTTGTTTAGTGTAAGAATCCATTTTCTGTTAAAAATAACATATTTTTAATTGAGTCCTTAAATTATTCAGCATTATTTGATTCAATTATCATCAATATATCTTGGTAAATAATATATTTCTCAAATGACAATTGATTTGATAGTGTTATATTGAAAATGTGGCCGGATGAATAAGTGTTTGGTAGTGTATGTCTTATATTTAAGAAAAACCCAACAAAAAACTGAAAAACCAAAAAAACCGAAAAATCGACTTAATTGGTTTGGTTTGGTTCTAATATTTGAAAAATTGACTTACTTAGTTTGGTTTCTTTTTAGGGAAAAACCAATCCAAACCAAACTATGAACACCCCTAGTCAAAACCCGCGACTCCCATATTAAGGAAATATACTTCAATCACTACAAGAAAGTGAGAATACGACGACATTTATTTAGTGACATTTGAAATAAGTGTCAAAAAAACATGAAATTCATGTCATTTATGAACAAATGTCATAAAAACTATGACATTTGATAAAAATTATCACAAAACATCGACATTTGATACTAAGTGTCATAAAAATATGACATTTGATAGAAAATGTCGTAATAACAACGACCTTAATGAAGAAATATCGTTAAAATTATGATATTTGATACAAAATTTCATAAAAATAGTGACATTTGATATTAAATATTGTAAAAAAATAATATTTGATACAAAATATCGTAAAAACAATAACATTCATGAAGAAATATCGAAAAACAATGGCAATTATGAAGAAATATCGTAAAAACTACAACATTTGCTATTAAATATTGTAAAAAAATAACATTTGATATAAGATGTCAATAAAACAACGAAAATTGATACAAATACAAAAACAAATAATATTTGATACAAAATATAGTAAAAACACGATGTTTGAACAAAATATCGTAAAAGTTATGACATTTGATACAAATGTCAAAAAGAAAAATGAGTTTTACATTAAATGTCATATTATCAGTCTATAATTACGAACATGTACATCTAATGTTGAATTATTTTTGTATTATTTAATTGTTAAATAATTCTTTTTCTATAATCAAAACATCATTATTTATATTATTATATTTTATATTGTGATATTTATCCTCCGGAAGTTATGTGATTGTCAATTAATGTCTTAAAAGTCTTTCTGGGACTCGTGCAAAACTCACTCTTGGGCGAGGCACTTGTTCGAAGGCTCATATGTGAGGCTTAGCTTTATGAGGCATACACCCCAGATATCTTATTGTACATCCTGAACATGCCTATTCTCAGCATTCAAGAGTTAATAAGTAAATCATATGTTAAATTTTCTATTAGTAATTGAACCTCAACATAATTTAACAAATGAATGATAAAAATTCTATTCATATATATGATATGAAAATTGAGATTAACTAAAATATCGAGTCATAGTATTACATAATTTACTATTTAAGTGAGAACATCATGATCAGGTGAATACCATTTGAATATTTCTTCTGAAAATGAATAGTTGAAATTTATGTCTTTACTTGCTATTTCTCTTTATTTCTTAGTTTTATGTCTCCCAAAATTATGAAACTTTTATTCTTTTACTACAATTGTAGTATTTATGAAGGAGTAATATTTTAAATTATAGTACTTATAAAATTTATTGATTATTTACTTTTTGAGAGGTAATTTAATGTGTAATTTGTTAATATTTTTTTCAAAAAATTTAATATTTTAATTGTCACGATCCATTTTTCATAATAGGTCATGATGACGCCTAACACCATTATCAGGCCAGCCGATGTGGAAATGTAATTAAGTTCTCATTTTATTTTAGCCAAGACAGTTATACTAGATTTCCGAATTTAAAGATAAGACCAGTAAAGATCATAAAGTGCTAAAATAGCAATACAATCCCAAAATAGATGTCTACTACTGTGTGTGCCAGAACCTGGTGTCACAAGCTACGAGTGACTAGTAGAATATACACAAAAAAATAATATACTATCCTACTGTCTGAACCAGGATAGACAGAAACAAAAAGTACAAGAAAGGACTTCTTCGGCTGCGGATCGGCATGAAAGAGAAGCAGCTCACCGTAGAAGTCCCCAAGCGTGCTCACAGATGCCCACCAAGATGATGTCCAGATCCACCTGCCTCAAATGCTGTACGTTTAAGTACAGAAGCGTAGCATGAGTATATAAACCACATGTACTCAGTAAGTATCTCGTCTAATCTCGAAGAAGTAGAGACGAGAGGGGTCGACTTGATACTTACTAAGGTCAAGATAATATAATATAATAAAGTGAGATATACAGCATAAAGGATTTCCAATAACACAAGTTTAATAAAAGAGTCATATTCATGTTCTTGTCATACTTAAATTACCAGTTTTCCCTTTTTCATATTGAATGAGTGATCATGTCATAAACTAAATGTAAACATATCAATCCTGAACAATCATGCACAGTCATGCCGAGGTCGACGGCCCGCTCCAACAGAAAATAAATTTTGCACTGCCGAGGGTCGAGCCGCACGAACCATAAATGCATCTATTATCACCGAGGCGATCGGCCCGATCCTTAATCATCAAGAAAATATCAAGAAAAGCACATAAGGCTCAATTACATACAAGGGAATTCCTACCAAGGCTCAACAAACTCATATGTTCACTTTTCATTTCCTCAAGTCTCTAGCAAATCATAAATGATCATATTGGCAATTTAAAGTAAGAAACATTCCCCAATTAGGCATTACATGTGTCCTAAACTACCCGAACAATTATCATATAGTAGCTACGCACGGACTCTCGTCACCTAGTACGTACGTAGCCCCCGCATTTAGCAACAATTACTCATTTACAATCCTATGGGGACAATTCCCTCTTACAAGGTTAGAAAGGAGACTCACCTCGCTCCAAAGTGCACTCCCAAAGTCCAAGAATGAGCCCAAGTCCTTAATTCGAAGCCGAACAATCCCAAACTAATCAAACGAAGTAAAAACTGGTAAATAAAGGTTTACACGATCGAATTCTAACCATTTAAGCACTTTTCTAACAATTAACACAAGTTTCCTAAATTCCAACCCCGAGCCCACGTGTCCGGATTCCGAGATTTTTCGAAGGAAGTTGTTCTCTATCACCTAAGGATCACAAATATATGATTTCTAATTCATTACATGGCAAATTATGTGATAAAATCTTAGTTTTCATTAGACCCTAGGTTTAGCCCAAACCCCTTGATTTTATCTAATTTTTAGTGTTAAATCTACGTTATGTTTATGTATTTGAACTAAAAGTGAGTGGGGATTACTTACCTTGCAACGTTATGTTGAAACCTCCTCTTTGGAATCACCAAAATCACCTAAGTGTTGAGAGAAATGTGAAAGAAATGAGCTTGAGCTCGTATTAAATGAACCCTTCCGTCCCCAGCTATTTTCGCATCTGCGGAAGTATTTCCGCTTCTGCGGAATCCGCTTCTTCGGAAAATGGCCGCTCCTGCGGCTTTTGGAAATTGGGGCTCGACCGCTTCTGCGGCCTGGGGGCCGCATAGGTGGAACCGCTTCTGCGGTCCCTGGGCCGCTTCTGCGGTTTTCCAGGGCTTGACCCCTTTCCGCTTCCGCGATAAAGCGACCGCTTTTGCGGTCTCGCTTCTGCGGTCCAAGAGCCGCAGAAGCGGTTATGATAGAAGCAGCAGATATAAAGCCTTTTCTAAATTTTCAACATCATTCGATCCTCGACCATTTGACGCTCGGGGCTCCCGAGCCCTGCCCGAACATACCGACAAGTCTGAAATCACGAGGTGGACCTACTCGAACCCTCAAAATGCTTAAAACTACGCTAAATCAAGGAATCAATCCCAAAACCAAATGATTCAAATCATTGAACCTTCAAGTTCTAAATTTCCTCTTAACGGGTCAAAATGCCCGTAAACTACTCGGATTGACACCAAATTTTACTGATAAGTCTTAAATGATATTTCAGACTTGTACCAAGTTTTGGAATCGAAATCCGAACCCGATACCTAGGAAAACAATAATTTCTTAGTTTATTTAAATCTTTGAAACTTAAACTTAACAATTTCACATAAAAATTCATTACTCGGGCTAGGGACCTCGGAATTCGATTCCGGACATACGCCCAGGTTCCATATTTTCCCACGGACCCTCAGAAATTGTCAAATCATGATTCCGGATCCATTTTCCCAAAATGTTGACCGAAGTCATACTTGGCTCTTTTAAAAAAACTTAAAGAAGCAACTAGTCTTATTCTTGCTCAAAACTCTTCTTACTTCCGAACCACCCGTCCCCGCAAGTCATAAATTAGTTAAAGCAAGTGCGGGAAGTATTATTTAAGGGAACGGGGTTCGAAAATGCAAAACAACCAGTCGGATCATTACATTCTCCACCTCTTAAACAAACGTTCGTCCTCAAACGGACATTGAAAAGTACCTGGACTGCTGAATAAGTGGGGATATCGGCTCCGCATGTCCTTCTCGGACTCCCAGGTCGCCTCCTTGACCGGTTGGCCCCTCCACTGGACTCTTACCGTAGAAATCCTCTTGGACCTCAACTGGTGATCCTGCCTATCAACAATGGCAGCTGGCTCCTCCTCGTAGCCCAAGCTCTCATCTAACTGAATGGTGCTGAAATCCAACACATGTGAGTAGTCAGCATGATACTTCCGAAACATCGATACATGGAAGACTGGATGAACTCCTGATAAATTGGGAGGTAAAGCAAGCTCGTAGGCAACCTCTCCAACTCGCCTCAACACCTCAAAGGGGCCAATAAACCTTGGGCTCATCTTGCCCTTCTTCCCAAACCTCATAATGCCCTTCATTGGCGAGACTTTCAAGAGAACCTTCTTGCCAATCGTGAATGATACGTCACGTGCCTTCTAATCCACGTAACTGTTCTTACTAGACTGAGCTGTGCGGAGCCTTTCCTGAATCAACTTTACCTTATCCAAGGCATCCTGAACTAAATCCGTTCCAAGCAACTTAGCCTCACCAAGCTCAAACCACCTGATAGGAGAACGACAACGCCGACCATATAATTCCTCATACGGAGCCATCTCTATGCTGGACTGATAGCTGTTATTGTATGCAAACTCTGCCAAGGGCAAGAACTGATCCCACTGCCCTCCAAAGTCGATCATACATGCTCTAAGCATATCCTCTAAAATCTGAACTGTCCGCTCCGATTGCCCGTCGGTCTGAGGATGGAATGTCGTGCAGAGCTCTACGCGGGTCCCCAACTCACTCTGAACAGCTCTCCAAAAATGGGAAGTGAATTGAGGGCCTCTGTTTGATATGATAGAAACCGGCACACCGTGCAACCTAACTATCTCCCGAATGTAAATCCGAGCATATCTCTCCACCGTATAAGTAGTCGCCATCGGAATGAAGTGGGTCGACTTGGTCAATCTATCCACAATAACCCACACTGAATCAACTTTCCACTGAGTCCACGGCAACCCAACCACGAAATCCATAGTAATGCGCTCCCACTTCCATTTCGGAATGGGCATCTACTGAAGTAGGTCACATGGCCTCTGGTGCTCATATTTGACCTGCTGGCAATTCAAACATCTAGCAACATACTCCACTATGTCCCTTTTCATCCTCCGCCACCAGTTGTGCTGTCTCAAATCACGATACATCTTCGTGGCACCCGGATGAATGGAGTACCTCAAACTTTGGGCCTCTTCTAGAATCCTCTCTCGCAAGCCCTCAACATTAGGGACACATACACGGCCCTGAAGCTGTAACACACCATCCTCGCCAATAGAAATCTCCTTGGCACCTCCTTGAAGTACCGTCTCTCTGAGAACCGCCAAATTTGGATCATCGAACTGTCGGGCCTTAATCTGCTCCAGTAACGAAGACTGAGCAATCACACATGCTAGAACCTGGCTGGGCTCTGAAATATCCAATATCATAAGTTTGTTAGCTAAAGACCGAATGTCCAAAGCTAATAGTCTCATGTCAGTAGGAATGAATGCCAAGCTACCCATACACTCCGCCTTCCTACTCAAGGCATCCGCGACCATACTTGCCTTGCCTGGATGATAAAGAATGGTGATGTCATAATTCTTTAGTAACTCAAGCCACCTGCGCTGCCTCAAATTAAGATCCCTCTACTTAAACAAATGCTGCAAGATGCGATGGTCAGTATAAACCTCACATGGCACTCCATATAAATAATGTCTCCATATCTTAAAAGCATGAACAATCGCCGCCAACTATAGATCGTGCACAGGGTAATTTTTCTCATGAACTTTCAGCTGACATGAAGCATATGCAATAACTCACCCCTCCTGCATCAATACACATCCCAAGCGAACACGAGAATCATCGTAATACACTATATACACCCCTGAACCGGAAGGCAATACAAGAACTGGTGTTGTGGTCAAAGCCGTCTTGAGCTTCTGGAAGCTCTCCTCACAACAACAACAACAACAACAACCCAGTAAATCCCACAAGTGGGGTATGGGGAAGGTAGTGTGTACGCAGACCTTACCCCTACCCCGAAGGAGTAGAGAGGCTGTTTCCAAAAGACCCTCGGCTCAAGAAAACAGAAAGACTAAAGGGAGACAATATTAGCATCACCACATAAATCGTAGGAAAAATAAGAACATTAAATTCAGAAGAAAGATGCAAAGTAAAAGCGATAGGTAGTAAATATGTCATGCATTGAAAAGCGTAATAGTTAGACACAATATTGCCAATAGTTGTGTTAGACAAAAATCCTACCAGACAAGTCTCATAGAGGTACGAAGTAAGGCAAGACTCGACTACCTCCTAGTCTACAACCCTAATACTCAACCTCCACATAGAGAATTATTATTATTATTTTAAAATTTTTGGTACTGACATTAATCTAAATGTTGGAAATTTTTTATACGACATTTTGAAAAGTTTTCAAAAAAGTCACTAATCGTTTTTGACATTTATGTAAATGTAAATACAATATTTTCATAAATATCGTAAATTTTCTTACTGATATTTTTAAAGGTTAAAAGTAAATGTCGTAAATTTCTTACTGACATTTACCTAAATATCGTAAATTTCTTATCGACATTTACTTAAATGTCGTAAATTAAATGTCATAAAACTTTTACCGGCATTTACCTAAATGTCGGAAAATAAACGACATTGAAATTTACGACTTTTTATGCAAATGTAAAATAAATATCGCTAAAATAATTTGCGACATTTAAGAAGCTTAGCATGACATTTAATAAATGTCGCGGTATATTCATTTTCTTGTAGTGAATTTTCCTTTTATTTTCGACCAATAATACTAAGAAGAATTAAGTGAAGGCGGGGGCGAATTTTTGAAAACTTTTGGGGCTGACTCAAAGCTCAGCAAATGAAAAGTTTTCCTCTTCGCAATGGCATCCATCAAAGCTTGAGCTTTAGCTCCCAACTTTTCCATTCCACATCTTCAACTTCAAAACTCAGCAATCTTAGGGCATGTTAAATTGTATAATTTTGTAAAAAATCATTTATACTGTCAAATCGTAAAATGAATCATTTCTTATAAGATGTTTACAAGTTTTCACGCCCAAATTAATCATCATATGCTTTTGATCCTACAGCAACCTAAACCAGCGGGCTGGTAGGTGCAGAAGGTGTACAAATATATTTGATTGTATTAGATATTTTCTTATATAAGTTTATTAATAACAACACATTCTATCTGATCTTAAGTTGATCCTGCCGAAATTTAGGTGATCTTCAAATTTAGTAGGATTAAGATAAAGGATTTCATGATTTTAGGCCTAAATTTTGCAAATTGCCCATGTAGGTGTTACGATGCAAAATCACCCGTCGCAATGGCACCTAACTCAACCCGCAAGGTAAGCCAACTAACACATAAAAACCATGTTATCAAAACTGTATTGCTGTAAAATTAATAAAACAATAAACTTTCTGAAAAACAGAAACAAAAAGTAAAACTAGAACGTCAAAATAAATTCTAAAAAGGAATTTTTACACCCTATAGAAAACCTTAATACCCTATTTATCAATAGTAAATACTATTTAAAAATATTACATTATATAAATACCCTTTATCCTTTATAGCAAAATATCTATTTATGGTTATATCCTAAATTTAAGGCACCATATATGCCAAATAATATATTTCTCTCTCCTTTTTTGATTTTCTCTTCCATACTCACCGTATAACTCCCCCAAATACTTTCTCTCTCTCTCTTTTACATATATTTTACCCTCCTCTCCCACAAACCCACGTTTCTTAACTATTCTCCCACTCTAATACAATATTTTTCCGCCATTATCGATTCTTCTACCACCGCCATTATCGATTCTTCTACCACTGCCATTATCGATCAAAAAATCAAATAGATCTGATTCTAACTTCAATTATTCAGTTCTATTTGAAAGTCACATTTGTATTAAAAGTCAGATTTGCAAAAATATAAGTTGATGTTCTTAGTTGCATTCAACTGTATTTACTGTAAATTTCAATTGTATTTAAGTGGTGAGTTGTATTCAGATGTACACATTTGTATTTCAGTTTATTATTCAGCAGTACGTAGTTGTATTTATATTTGTTAGTCAGTCGTATTCAGCTGTATTCAAATATATTTAACTTTAATGGGGTTTGAATACAGTTAAATACATATCAAAATTAGCTGGCATTCCTGTTTTACCGCCTATTTTTTTTGTTGTATTATTAAATACAAATGCTTAAATACATGAAATACATTGTAGATTTTGATAAAAGATATCTATAACACGTAATATAGCAAAAGGTATCTATAAATGGCTAATTAACACTAAAAGATGGTGCTTTGTAAAAAAGAGTAGAGGAATAATTCGAGCCCACTGAATACATAATGTGTCCTTAAGGAAATTATTCCCCTCAAGTACCCGAGGTTCTGGAATATATCCTCCCAGGATAGGACGATTTAACTCACCGGAGTGTTGGTACCAAAAATGCCGATGAACAACAAACCAGTCCAAGGCTGTAAAACAAACTGGAATTCTTATGTGCAGAAAAAGAAGAAGAAGATAAAAAAATATCGCAAGTAAATATTCTGGTATTTGAAGGAATATTTATAGCCCATTTGGCACAGTTTCTGAAAAGGTTTGCAACCTTCTAGAACAGCCGTAGTTGTTGGAACAAGTTTGACACTGTTACTGAAAAGGTTTATAACCTTTCAGATCAGCAACAACTGTTGAAACAGGTGGAGAAATATTGCAGGAAAAAATCGAATTTAAAATAATCCGGGAAAGAAAACGGGCTGGACTGGACGAGATCGCGAATCATGGGTTATTCCGGATTAAATTTTCGTTAATTAATTAATTAAATATTTAAAAAAAATTCCAAAAAGATTAATCAATCAATCAATATAACATCTCAGGCGATAAACAAGGAGAATGTAGCAGCAATTTGTACAAGGGCAGTACACAAAATAGCCTCTAAAATAATGGTACAAGCACACTTTTGTACAGTACTATCGAGGGTACAAATATGGCAATTTGGTTGGCTACCAAAGGCTAAAAGGACACCAAAAGACAACAGGGCATTTCAAATACCTGGGCAGTACTATGGAGAATACTGATGCGTGAATTCAGTGGCATCAGCTGGATATTTCTGGGCAGTATTTGGCAGAATTATAGAGAAGCTACGGAAGAATGTAATAATGGCCTATGGCTTTGGAAACATGGCATGAAGTACTGGATCAAAATGGGACAGACATGGGCATCACAAGTGCAAGGCAAGCAGCATTTCTTCAACATCATGTGGACAGTATTAGATTTGGAACGTGAGAACGGCAACCAAAGGACTAGGATAGAATTATTCATGGAAATGGGATATTTCAGCAATTATATCACAAAGTGCAAGCAGCTTTCAAGGGGGACCAAGTTTTCAATTTTGGAAATAATGAAAAATGGTTTACAACGTGTGAGTTTTTGGAAAGTGACTAATTGGTGCACGCGACTGTAGATGCATACATGGATCAAGGCGGCAAATTTGGATATCTATCGTATAGGGCTAGTATTTAGTTTCAATTTCTATTGTAGATCATATGTGATATCAATGTTATGATTCATGCTCAATATTGATAGTAAGGATTATGTACGCATCAATTTTTACTTTTTTCAGCATGTGAGACTTCCTGACACTTTGTTTTGTTTTTGATTTTCATATATAAAAACTAGCCCTAGGCCATGTCTAGTGGATTGCTAAAAAAAATATATCAATCAATCATCCAAATCCAAATCCAAATCCAAGTCCGAAGCCGAAGCTGAAGCCGAGCGAGCGACGATGACGACGGCGCGAGGCTTGCCTTCTTCTTAACTCTTTAAGAGCTAAAAGATGAGCTTCACTATAAATACACAAAGATTTTCTTTCCTTATACCAATGAGTGACAAAGTGCATTAGTAAAGTGAACTCTTTCAAAATTTCACTTCCCTCCACTTCTTTTCCCGTTATTTTTCATTCACACCTATTTTGTTATTAATAACAAAATCCAACAATACCCCACATAAATGAATGGGGAATGGCTATAAACTTAAAGAAATACACTGACATGTGTATTTTACATGCAAGAATTAATCGCATCTGGATAAGTAGGTTTACCTTTGAACTTTCCGTAGTGAACATAAATTGGATAAACTCGGTCAATTAGTAGATTTAATATCTTTGAACCGTCGAGCTTTGTTGTATACCTAGACAACATAAGTCATACAATTAATCCTTAACCATATATGATTCTCATGGTTGTGTTCGTTTCAGTTATGAACGCTGCCTGGTTTCATGAGTGCTTAGAGAATGGGCCTTTACTTTCATTCCCCTTGAAGCGGCTTACACTTCACACTCACATAGGTAATTCCTAAACGTGTAATCCTAAAGACACACTATCTGGTCATATCCTGATAGACTTAGCAAATCATTAAAAAGCTTTAAGCTTTATTGACTCATTAAAAGCCTTAATGCTTTACCTCATTTTTGAACATTGTCTTTATCATGAGAATGGGTTGAGTTATTTGACAATGTTGAACAGTCATCCATAACTTTGTTTGATCTCTTTGAACCTAGCTCTTGAGATCTCCAGTCTGCTAGGTAGAGTTACCGCCATGATGACTTGTCCTAAGCCTTAACCCCATTCCCTTTGACGATCTTTCAACTGCCTCTCTAGATAGGCCTTTTGTAAGTGGATTCGACACGTTATCTATTGACTTTACATAGTCAATTTTGATAACACCACTGGAGAGTAGTTATCTAATGGTATTGTGTCTCCGTCGTATATAACGAGATTTTCCATTATACATAACACTCCCTGCCCTACCTATTGCCACTTGAGTATCACAATGTATACAAATAGTTGCCAAATGTTTGGGGCAAAATGGAATATCTTCCAAGAAATTCCGGAGCCATTCAACTTCTTCACCGGCGTTATCTAAAGCTATGAATTCAGATTCCATTGTAGAACGGGTAATGCACGTTTGTTTGGATGATTTTCAAGATACTACTCCACCACCAATTGTGAAAACGTATACACTCTTGGATTTAACTTCAGATGATCTGGTGATCCAATTTGTATCACTATATCCCTCGGTCATGGAGGGATATTTATTATAATGCAAAGCATAATTTTGGGTATGTTTCAGATACCACAAAACTCGTTTCATTGCCATCCAATATATTTGATTGGGATTACTTGTAAACCGACACAGTTTGCTAATAGCACATGCTATATCCGATCGCGTACAATTCATGATATACATCAAACTTTCCAATACTCTTGCAAAATCCAGTTGTGAGTCACTTTCACTTTCATTCTTTTGAAGTGCATAACTCACGTCAATTAGAGTCTTGGCAATTTTAAAATCCAAATACTTGAACTTGTCAAGTACCTTTTCAATGTAGTGAGACTGTGATAATGCTAGACCTTGTGAAGTCATGTGAATTCTGATTCCTAAGATCACATCAGCAACTCCTAAGTCTTTTATGTCGAACTTGCTAGACAACATGTGCTTTGTAGCATTTATATCTGTCATACTTTTACTCATTATCAACATGTCCTCAACATATAAACAAACAATGACTTCATGACCTGGAGTATTTTTAATGTAAATACATTTGTCACACTCGTTGATTTTAAATCCACTTGCCAACATTGTTTGGTCAAATTTTGCATTTGTTTAGGTGCTTGTTTAAATCCATAAAGCGACTTAACAAGTTTGCACACTTTCTTTTCTTTACCAGGAACCACAAAGCCCTCAGGTTGTTCCATGTAAATCTCTTCCTCTAATTCTCCCTTTAAGAAAGTTATTTTAATATCCATTTGATGGATTACGAGACCATACACGGCCGCTAGTGCCACAAATATCCTAATAGATGTTATCCTTGTTACTAGCGAGTAAGTGTCAAAGTAATCAAGGCCTTCCTTTTGTCTATAACCTTTGACAACAAGTCTTGTCTTATATTTGTCAATAGTGCCATCAGCTTTAATTTTCCGTTTAAAGATCCGTTTCGAACTTAAAGGCTTATTTCCTGGAGGAAGATCAACCAATTTCCATGTATGGTTATCCAAAATTGATTGAATCTCACTATTGACTGCCTCTTTCCAAAATACTGAATCAGAAGACGACATAGCTGCTTTAAAAGATTGAGGCTCATTTTCAAGCAAGAATTTCACAAAATCTGGTCCAAAGGAACTAGATGTTCTTTGACGTTTTCTACACTTTGGATCTTCTATACTTGGAGTATTTTCCTTTGGTTATTCCCGAGGTCGTTTAGGTATTTCACTTAATAACTCACATTCAATTTTATACGGATAGATGATTTCAAAGAATTTATCATCAATATGTTGATTGGAATGGAAACCAGAAGCATGACTGGGGTCCTCGTGGTCCAAGATAATCAAACCATATATGATTCCATTACCGTATTAATATGAATCTCGAATTATCGGATTTATGAACCAAAAACTGACATGCTTTACTATTTGCCGCATATCTAATGAAAATGCAATTTACTATTTTTTGTTCGATTTCAACCCTTTTAGGTAAAAGAACTTGTACCTTTGCTAGACACCCCATATTTTGAAATATTTCAAGTTGGGTTTTCTTCCTTTTCATTTTTTATATGGAATAAATTGCGTTTTGATGAAGGGTACTCTGTTAAGAATTCGGTTAGTATGACGACCCGGCCCGTTGTCACGTGAGTTACCGCCCCGTTTCCCCCTTATTGTGTTGCTTCATGTTTCAATATTGGTATTAGAGTTGATCGGGTGTAATTGAGTTGGTTTTAGATGAAAATGAGGCACATAGCCTCTTAGAAGAAAGCTTGTTTTAGAAAAGTCAACCGCGAGTTCACTATGTGGTTAGAGGGCTCGGATGTGAATTTCGGTGGTTCGGTTAGCTTCGGGGGATGATTTGTGACATAGTAGTACGATCGGAATCGAATTTGGAGGTCCAATGTAGAAATAGGCTTGAATTGGCGAAGTTCGAATTTTGGCGAATTCCGGTCGGTAGGTGAGATTTTAATCTGAGGGTCGAAATGGAATTCGGAGAGTTGCAGTAGCTTCATTAGGTGATTTTGGATATGTCTGAAAATTTTCAGGTCATTCGGACGTCGTTTGGTCGGGTTTTTGATCAAATGTGAGATTCAGAAGTTTTAGTTAAACTTAGGTTTGAATCTGTCGTGATTTGATGATTTCTGTGTTAAGGGACGTGTTTTGATGATTGGAACAAGTTCGTATGATATTTTGGGGGTAGGTTGGTGTTTTTGGTTGAGGTCCCGGGGGCCTCGGGTGAGTTTCGGGTGGTCAATCGGACCCTTTTCCATGTTAATAAGTTGTAGAAAATAACCCACAGCAGTTGCAGGAAATTTTGCCTTCGCGATCGCGTGAGGTCCCTCGCGATCGCGTAGAAGGGAATGGGTTGGCCTGAGTTTGTGCTTCGCGTTCGCGTTTGGTGTTTCGCGTTTGGTGTTTTGCGTTTGTTGATCATGTTCGCGTGAAGGGATGACGCGTTCGCGTAGGCCTGAAAGATTGGTCATCGCGTTCGCGTGGTTGAGGACGCATTCGCGTATGAGGGCCTGGGAGCCCAGATCAGATATAGCACCGCATTCGCGGTGGGTGAAACACGTTCGCGTAGAGTTAGGGCTGTTGGGAATCACGTTCGCGTTAGTGTGGTCGCATTCACGTAGAGCATTTTTGAATTTTAAAATTGTTAGTCTTCGCGTTCGCGTGGCTAAGGTCGTGAACGCGATGAAGGAATTTGCTGGGCGGATAGAAGGGTTTATAAACATTTCCTCCGCGAGCTAAAGTCATTTTTCACCATTATTGAGCATATTTGGGAGCTTTTGACGAGGGATTAAGAAGGTTTCGACTAGGATTAGATTGAAGGTAATTTTTATGAGCTAAATACGTGATTTTATTGAAGATTCATCATTGAAATCTATGAAAATTGGGTAAAAATTGGAGAAGTTAGGGCTTGGTTTTTGGTAATGAAAAATTGGAATTTGAAAGGGCAATTGAACTCCGATTTTGATAAATTTTATATGTACGGACTCGTGGCAAGACGAGGATTCCGAAAATATAAATTTTGTAATTTTTTGAGAAGTGGGTCCAGGGCTCGGGTTTTGCTAACTTTATGTTTTTGGGTGTTTTTCGAGTTCTTTCGATTGGGTTATGTTCCATTAGCATATTTTAACGTATCCCTTATGGTTTTGATCAGATTCTACATGCAAGGAGGTAGATATGAGAGGGAAAGGCTTGGCGAGCTAGATTATCGGCCGGCTAGAGGTGAGTAATACTTGTGAATGATATTCTGAGGGTTTAAAACCTCGGATTTGCACATCTTAGTGCTGTATTGAGGTGACTTGCACGCTGGACC
>MU672704.1:322814-338592 GCA_026770625.1 Nicotiana glauca | reverse complement strand
ATCATTATGACTTGTGCTCATTGCCATACTTGGGGCTTATTGCCGATTGTTTGAACTCTTTATGAACTATCATCACAGTTTCCCTCACTATTTGGAATATTATTTGAACTCAGTCCATGTGATTTACACTGTTTCATGAACGCAGCTATATTTTACTCAAACTTGGAGTTTTAACTGATATTTGAACTATTGTTTGAGCTGAGTATTATTGTTTTACTGATGCCCGAGGGGCTTTTGACTATTTTGGACTGATAGAGGCCGAGGGCCATATGTGAGGGCATGAAGAGTGATGTGAGGACGCTTTCAGGCCTCGAGTGTTATGTGAGGAGGCTTTCAGGCCTCGAGTGTTCTGTGAGGAGGCTTTCAGGCCTCGAGTGTTCTGTGAGGAGGCTTTCAGGCCTCGAGTGTATTGTGAGCAGTCTTTCAGGCCTCGTGTTAATACTATTCAGGCTTTCAGGCCTTATTGATAGCGCTTGGGCTATAGAAGCCCCTCTGGAGTCTGCACACCCATAGTGAGCGCGGGGTACCCCTTTGAAATGAACAGTGGTAACAATGACACTGTCATACGCGTTTTGGTCAGGTAACAATGGCTGACTGGTCAGGTAACAATGGCTGACCCTACTTGTGTATTCTTGTTTAGTTGATTCCTTTTAGAGAGAATGTTTTGCTATGTTTTCATGGATTTATACTGTTTATTTGGTTTACTGCTTAAGATATCATTATTTGTGCCCTTTTGGGATTTTATACTTTCAGTGTTATTCACTTTTATTACCACTGAGTTGGAAGTACTGACTTTACTCCCTGCACCATGTGTGCAGATCCAGGTCCTTCTTCACAGGCTGAGTAGACATTCAGTGATCAGCAGGCTTGCTTATTCGGGAGAGTTGAGGAAGTTGCATGGCATTTGCAGCCGTTGACTCTTCCTCTTATCCTTGTCTTTTATATTCCGCACTTTCAGACATTTAGACAGATTATGTAGTAGGATATTATTCTATTCTGTAGAGGCTCATATTTGACACCGGGTCCAGGGTTGGGCTATATGCTGTGTTTTTGCTAAACATCAGTATTCGTATTGGTATTTCCATATTTTCCTTAAACGGCTTAATGTTTACAGTTTCACTTATCAAATATTGGTTGCCAATTGGGTTGAATATATGGTTAATGGTCGGGCTTGCCTAGTAGTGTGCTGGGCGCCATCACGACCGGGTTTGGGGTCGTGACAGTTAGCTATAAGGATAGCTTCACCCCGCAAACTTTATAGTAATCCGGAACTTATTAATAAAGAATTCAGTATTTCCTTTAATGTCCGATTTTTTCTGTCTGCAATTTCGTTGGATTGAGGTATGTAAGGTGCAGTAGTTTGATGGAAAATTCCATATTCCAAACATATTTATGCAAATGGAGATTCATTTCTCCACCTCTATCACTTCTAATCATTTTAATATTTTTATTCAATTGATTCTCTACTTTATTCTTGTATTGCTTTAATGTCCGATTTTTTCTATCCTTACTATTAAGCAAATAAACATAACAATATCGAGTGCAATAATCAATAAAAGTAATAAAATACTTTTTCCCACCTCGAGATGGTATCGACTTCATATCACAAATGTCAGTGTGAATTAAGTATAAAGGATTTAATTTCCTTTCAACAGACTTATAAGGATGTTTTACAAACTTAGATTCAACACATATTTGACATTTTGATTTATTAAACTCGAATTTAGGCAATACTTCTAAATTAATTAACTTCCGCAAGGTTTTATAATTGACATGTCCTAAACAAATATGTCATAAATCATTTGACTCCCATAAATAAGAAGAAGCTGAAATTTTATTCATATTGTCAACCACCAATACATTGAGTTTGAAAAGTCCCTCCGTGAGGTTGCCTTTTCCAACATACATTTCATTCTTGCTTACAACAACTTTATGAGAAACAAATATGCATTTGAATCCATTCTTTAAAAGTAAAGAAGTAGAATCTAAATTCTTTCTAATAGTAGGAACATGAAGAACGTTGTTGAGCGTTACCACCTTGCCGGAGGTCATCTTCAGGAATATCTTACCATAACATTCAATCTTGGCTATTGCATTATTTCCAATGAAAATATCTTCTTCGGGACCAGCAGTAGAGTAAGCCGCAAATGCTTCTTCGACAGCACAAACATGTTGAGTGGCTCTATGTAACGACCCAAACCCACTTGGTCGTGATGGCGCCTCTCGTGAGGACAAGGCCAGCCAACAGAACAACAACGCCTCTTTCAAAATTATTAAACATAAATGATTAGATAAATACAACTAAATGACAATAATAATCAATATTTACAACCCAACATAGCCCGACCGGGGTGTCACAAGTCACGAGCATCTAAAGACGTTCAAACACTGCTATAGGGCCAATAGTATACAAACAAAATCTGAAATCAAAAGACAGAGTCCAGTGTCGCGAACGCTGCGGTCACCTTGCTCGGCTACAATAACAATACCTTCATCCAGCTCAAATCCTCTACCGGGTGAATAATACCTGCATCTGCACGCGAGGTGCAGGGAGTAAAGTGAGTACTCCAACTCAGTGAGTAATAAAACTAAATAATAACTGAGCAGCAAGAAATCACGTAAATCAACCAACATGCTGTATAGAAGCCGGGTACAATTTTCTGAGAAAACAGTAAAATCTGTGAAATATTTATAAATACCTCGGCTTAGTTCAAATCTCTTTTTAAAGTGATCTTTTCAATAATTACGAAAATGATTTCGAACAGTCAATGCTGATAAGCACAGAAAAATCCGCCCCTCGGGCACAATTACCACAGTATAACAGGTAAAAATACAAGTAAATATGCAAGATAAGCACATCAAAGTTCACCCCTCGGGCAATATCTCAAAAACAGTTCCGGCCCCTCGGGCATATTGTATGTTCCTGGTCAGTCATTGTTACTTAACCAAAAATGCGTGTTACAGTGCCATTGTTACCATTGGTCAGTCATTATTACCTGACCGGTCAGTCATCGTTACCCGACCAAAACGCGTATAACAGTGCCATTGTTACCACTGTCAAAAATTTGTCCATTCTAGATAGGTACCCATGCTCAATGTGGGTGTGCAGACTCCGGAGGGTCTCCTACAGCCAAAGCGCTATCAACAAGGCCCGAAAGCCTGAACAATATCAATACGAGGCCTGAAAGCCTGGTCATAATACACTTGATGCCTGAAAGCCTCCTCACAATACACTCGAGGCCTGAAAGCCTCCTCACAATACACTCGAGGCCTGAAAGCCTCCTCACATCACTCAACATATCCTCACATATGGCCCTCGGCCTCAATCAGTCCAAAAATAATCATAAGCCCCTCGGGCATCAGTAAAACAATAATGCTCAGCTCAAACAATGGTTCAATATCAGTAAAAAAACTCAAGGTTGAATAAAAATATAGTTGAGTTCATGAAACAGTGTAATTCAAATGGACTGAATTCAAATAATATTTCAAGTAGTGAGGAAAACAGTGATGATAGCTCACAATGAGTTCAAACAGTCGGCAATAAGCCCCAATTATGGAAATAAGCACAAGTCATAGTGAAAAACAACAATTCATAGCGAAATACACGGTAAAATCAACAACTAGGATGGACCAAGTCACAATTCTCAATGGTGCTCTACCCCACGATCTCTATCCGGCATAATATAGCACTATGGGTTCAAACCCTCAGGATATCATTTACAAGTATTACTCACGTCGAACCGGTGAAATCTCTAGCTCGCGACGCCTTTGCCCCTCAAAACGGCCTCCACGCACGTCAAATCTAACCAAAATCAGAGCGAATACATCACAATATGCTAAGAGAACAATACCCAATCGAAGACAATCGAAATATAGCAAAAATCTCAAAACTAGCAAAACCCGAGCCCGGGGCCCACTTCCAAAAAATTATGAAATTCACATCACCGGATTCCTCGTCTCACCACGAGTCCGTGCATATAAAATTTACCAAAATCGGAGTTCAAATGCCCCCTCAAATCCCAAATTTTCATTTAAAAAACCAAGCCCTAGTTCTTCCAATTTTTACCCAAATTTCCAAGAATTAAAGGTTGATTCTTCAATAAAATAGCGTTTCTAGGTCACGAGACTTACCTCCAATCAATTCCTGTCAAAATCCTCTTCAATTTCTACCAAAAAGCTCTTAAGGTGGTCAACAATGGAGGAAATAATAAATCGGGTCGCGGATGAAATAATATAAAAACCCCTCTGAATTCCTAGATTTAACCCTACGCGAACGCGGTCAACACCCCCGCGTTTGTGATGAACAATTTCCTTTGACCATAAATTTACTCTACGCGAACGAATCGACTAATACGCGAATGGGATGCTTTAAGTTCTCCAACTACACGAACGTGTTCCCCATTACGCGAACGCGATGCACAGGTTCCTCAACCTACGCGAACGCGAACCCCTTGTCGCGAACGCGTTGAACAAATCAGGCAGGGCCCCAGGCCCCTTCTACGCGAACGCGAAGCAACCCTCGCAAACGTGATGGTCTGCAAAATGCCTCACCGCGAACGCGTTCCCAAGGCTGTGAACGCGAAGACCAATTTGGTCTGCAACAACTGGGTAATTTTTCTGCAACAAAATCAAAGTTCAAAACCCCTGTTTAGCCATCCGAAATCACCCCGAGGCCCCCGAGACCTCAACCAAAGGCACAAACATATCCCAAAACATCATACGAACTTGTTCCAATCACCAAAACACATCCAACAACACTAAAATCATCAATTCACATCGGATTCAAGCCTAAGTTTCTTCAAAACGTCCGAAACACACATTCGCAAAAACCCTACCAAAACACCTCCGAATGACCTGAAATTTTACATGCACATCCAAAATCACTTAACGGAGCTACTGCAACTCTCGGAATTCCATTCCAACCGCGGGATCAAAATCTCACCTACCAACCGAAATTCGCCAAAATACTAACTTCGCCAATTCAAGCTTAATTCTACACCGAACCTCCAAAACCAATTCCGATCACACTCTTAAGTCACGAATCATCCCCCGAAGCTAACCGAATCACCGAAAACCACATCCGAGCCCTCTAACTAAATAGTCAACTTCTGGTTGACTTTTTCCAAAACAAGCTTTCCTTAAAGAGACTAAGCGTCTCATTTCTTATCAAAACCAATCCAAATCAACTCTAACACACCACATACCGATAACGAAACATGAAGAAGCATAAAATGGGGGGGGGGAACGGAGCGGTAACTCATGAAAGGACGGGTCGGGTCGTCACATCCTCCCCATCTTAAACAAACGTTCATCCTCGAGCATACCAAGAGTTGTCCTAGAAGCCAACAAATAGCTGAATGACCTTACCAAGTATATACCCAGGGTGATCCCATGTCACCCTATCTCGCATAGGTCCGATAACATAACATAGCTGAAATCTCACGATCCATCTAGACCATAACCCGTAGAACCACATTGCACTTTCCGAAATTATACACAAGACCAGAACCTCACATCTATACTCAGAATAAGTCCAAACCAGCTGTAATAATCCATACCTGCAACCCCAGGTGCAATCACATGATATACCACATAACCCAAATACTCGAAACGATAACTTCTATCCATAGCAGTTGCCCACAATACCCGATTACCGATAGGAAACCTCTTATTAGCTAAAATCTTATTCCAACACTTTCGTATAGTGCCAACAATAAACAAAACATGCAATAAACCGCAACCATTTCTCAGATCAACCATTCATGAATCCACTTCCCTTCGGATAAATACCACAACAGATTTCTGAGCCGAACCTCGATATTATCCTTCTAACAAGCTGGAATTAAATCTGTTCGTATTCATTAATGACTCCCATGATCACCTCGAATCCAACACACTACTCTGGTGATATGACACCTCAACACAGGCCTAAGTCACAATTTGCACAATGCACGCACCAATGAGGGACGGTCTGAACATACTCAAATCATGACAAATGACTCAAACGAAAGAGTTGTACCTCAAGCTCATCAATACCATAACGACACAAGGCTAAGATCCCATATCACATCATGGAAATAGAATACCTGAATCTACCCTGAAGGGTCATACCCCCGCGTGGCCTTGCCACAATGCGCGATCCTACCCCAAACACTGTTACACATGAAACACCTCAAGTCGCCATGTTCAAAATCGATAGCCACACATAATTTGATGTCTGAAACCAAAGCAATTCATTATAACCACGGTGAAACAAATGACATACGATACACAACCCGATAGGTCATAACCAATATTCCATTTACCGAGCAACACTCAATTACTCTTCCCGCTCGACTCTCTCTACAAATCCTCAATAGAACCATATCACATGTGTCCATAACCAACAAATCATAACATCTCACAGCATAGAAAGCAACTCATAGATCCTCCTCAAATCACCAACAAGTTCAATAACGATCAAATCAACCTATCCCTCAACAATACAACTCGGGGCCAACCAAGCTAACTCAAGCTAAATACGTAGCCACCTCGGCCTACCAATAAACTCAATATCAAAAAGCCTGAAGCTGCTCTTTCCACTACTATAACCCCTGCCGGAGCCGTACGATACGGTGCCCAGCACCAAATAAATACCGCAATCCACAATCTTGGCCGGCGACATGCCCGACCACAAGAAACGCATCCAAAAAAGTCTCTCAATATCGGAACTGAATCAATGGTAGAAACCTATGCACTGACATCCATCACGAAGGCCCAATTAAGAAAAGCAATCCTTCCCAGCCGTCCGCTGGTCTTTGGAATACAACCACTCTGCTAGAACATAATCTGATGCACTCCGCCACGCAACCTGTGGCATTTTCCGACATAACCCACAGCACAATAGTCTAGAATAACCCAACACTGAGAAAACCAGTCTACACCCCAATATCATATCTAGAATCTAATATACCAAGCAAAGAAAGATCCACTCAGGCTTCCAAGTCCCAATAGCCGCTAAGGTACCAATGCACACGATCCGCAACCACTACACAGTCTGTACCTGAGAACTCCCAGTCTCCAACTCCATATAGCACACGAATCACTGTACCTGATCCCTAAATTCTGCAGTATGAATACATATTACACCTCGAGTATCCAAATCATTCCATGAAAGATATTCTAAAATTCCCCTATGCCATCAAACAAACTCAGATATCAGCAGTCGATCTAGCAGGAAAGTGCCACAATACTACCGAAATATCCTCAGACTAAACGCATTACCCCTTTCCGAGACAAATACTCTCGTCAAATCATTTCCAATTAGGAGTATTATTTACTTCGTTATCTTAGGCTACTCTTTACTTAAGAGTTTTATGAACTTTTTTTTTCCAGAATTGAACTGTAACTCACCTAGCCAACAACTTCCACTGATCCCATTTGGAAGAAAATCATTACACATTCCATGATTTGCATACCCATAGAAAATATATCCATCTCCAAACCACGGTAAAACCCAACAAGAACATCTCTGCCAATTCCATTTGCACAAGCTAAACTGCCAGGACTGAATCCTGCTATCCAAACCAAGCTAAGAAAGCTGTCATAACTCAAAAGCTTTGCCACACAATACCTGTAAGGCTCATTACCTCAAACACATACAAAGAATTAATCATACCTTTTCCATACCGATTCGGTCCACTATCAAGTTATTCCATCTATTTAATTTTCCTTCTGATTCATGATCAACTTGATATCCCCTCTTGTTGTAGCACCACAATGCCTCAACCCAGGTTCACTACACGAGACCCAAGCACAAGACCACACTGTCAAAGACTCATAGGCCACTGAATACTCTCTCAAATATTCCTAAAAACACCACATTCCCAAAATAATTTACTATGAAGAACTTCCTGTGAATCCAAATTCGTTACCTTTATTTTCCTGATACTGATGCATCGAATCCCATAATTAACATAAAAATACCACAAGTCTTGACATTTTTCAATGAAACACATTCTCTAACCACATACACGACCTTAAGACACCTGATTGTTACATGTAGAATCTTGAACACATTGAAACCTTTCTCGAGAGTCATCTACTTCATATTCGAACTGCAATTTACCTGATCAAACGGACATAACCTTTCATGCCTCATTAGCACTTTGACACCGCAGGACATGATATCATTCCGATACAACCCAACAATTTCCTTCTCTTTACACTAAGCATTCTTTATCAACAATAGCTCAAGACATCCTATTATTTCCACACATCTACGAAGTACCATATAACCTTTGTCAAAAATTTTCTTCACTCGTGCCATCCTCGGCTCAATTTCTGCAACCAGAACTAATCCGCCAGCATTTTTCAAAACGGAACCAACATAGCACATGAATGTGCAATCAGCAAATCAACAGCAACCTCCCCAACTTGGCTCGAAGCCATATATCAGGACACACTCAACAACTCATAACACTTTTACTCTAATGATACCACAATGCCGTAGTGAGATTAAACTCAATTCATCTACAAGTTTGTGAAAACATAGATCATCTAGTACTGTAATCCCCTGCATCTCGCATTCATCCCCACATCAGTTGAGTCCACTCTCTTAGGCGACCCGAATTTTCAAATTTCAACACGTACCCTTCAATTACACATGAGATTTCTAACATACACATAAGGATCATACCACTTAAGAACACTCCACAGGAGATAACCCACCTATTTCGCCTTAATTTAACATTTTTGCATACCTCCCACCATCATATACGTTACACAGTCATTTAGTCTTCCTGGGTCTGAACTCATACCGCCACGTGTAATGCACTTCACTTATCAACTAGGAGATACGAAAATATTTTTCACGCGCCCATAATTCGGGCTGCACATCAAATCACAATAGGAATCGAATCACTTAACAGTTCATCTATTATCTAGCAGACTTCTTCATCACTACCAAGTCATATAGATACATCTCGCAGTACTAACATACTCATCACATGAATACCAAACCACCATTCCGACTAAATATAAGTTCAAAACACTTGCTCACACAATCAGCACCTTGGTTCTCAAGCCATAGGCAAAGATCTGGCCTCAAGTTCTCCAGACTGGCCCAACATCAAACTCACGGAGATCACATCTCGCCCCTTGATCGGGGAATCACAAGCCATCAAGGCACATCCGACACTGAGCACTCACGTGCACATAGAGACGTGTGGAAGGAATTTCAAGAGTTATATCTCAAGCTAAATCAAGTACACACGATAAGAATTCCAAGAAAGTGAAGTTTTCCTAAAGGTTCTGCAGCATCTCGAGGATAAATACATACATCTCTGTACTGATCCGAGACTCTACTAAACCTGCTCATGACTCGCGATACCTAGGAACCTAGGCTTTGATACCAACTTGTCATGACCCGAACCCACCTGGTCGTGATGGCACCTCTCGTGAGGACAAGGACAACCAACAGAACAACAATGCCTCTTTCGAAATTATTAAACATAAATGATTAGATAAATACAATTAAATGACAAAAATAATTGATATTTACAACCCAACACAGCCCGACCGGGATGTCACAAGTCACGAGCATCTAAAGAAGTCCAAACACTACTACAGGGCCAATAATATACAAATAAAATCTTAAATCAAAAGACAGAGTCCGGTGCCGCAAACGTTGGCGGTCACCTTGCTCAGCTACAATATCAATACCTTCATCCAGCTCAAACGCGCTACCGGGTGAATAATACATGCATCTGCATGCGAGGTACAGGGAGTAAAGTGAGTACTCCAACTCACTGAGTAATAAAACTAAATAATAACTAAGCAGCAAGAAATCATGTAAAGCAACCAACATGCTGTATAGAAGCCGGGTACAATTTTCTGAGAAAACAGTAAAATCTGTGAAATCTTTAGAAATACCTTGGCTTAGTACAAATCTCTTTTGAAAGTGATCTTTTCAATAATTATGAAAATGATTTCGAACAGTCAGTGCTGATAAGCATAGAAAAATCCGCCCCTCGGGCACAATTACCACAGTATAACAGGTAAAAATACAAGTAAATATGCAAGATGAGCGCATCAAAGTTCGCCCATCGGGCAATATCTCAAAACTAGTTCTAGCCCCTCGGGCATAACTTATGTTCCTGGTTAGTCATTGTTACCTGACCAAAAATGCGTGTTACAGTGCCATTGTTACCACTGGTCAGTCATTGTTACCTGACTGGTCAGTCATTGTTACCTGACCAAAACACATATAACAGTGCCATTATTACCACTGTCTAAAATTTGTCCGTTCTAGATGGGTACCCGTGTTCACTGTGGGTGTGCAGACTCCAGAGGGGCTCCTACAGCCCAAGCGCTATCAACAAGGCCTGAAAGCCTGAACAATATCAATACGAGGCCTAAAAGCCTGCTCATAATACACTCGAGGCCTGAAAGCCTCCTCACAATACACTCGAGGCCTAAAAGCCTCCTCACATCAGTCAACATATCCTCACATATGGCCCTCGGCCTCAATCAGTCCAAAAATAATCATAAGCCCCTCGGGCATCAGTAAAACAATAATGCTCAGCTCAAATAATGGTTCAATATCAATAAACAAAACTCAAGGTTGAGTAAAAATATAGTTGAGTTCATGAAACACTGTAATTCAAATGGACTGAATTCAAATAATATTTCAAATAGTGAGGAAAACAGTGATGATAGCTCACAATGAGTTCAAACAGTCGGCAATAAGCCCCAATTATGGAAATAAGCCCAAGTCATAGTGAAAAACAACATGTCATAGCGAAACACACGGTAAAATCAACAATCGGGACGGACCAAGTCACAATCCCCAACGGTGCTCTACCCCACTCTCTCTATCCGGCGTGCAAGTAACCTCAATATAACACTATAGGTGCAAATCTGGGGTTTCAAACCCTCAGGATATCATTTACAAGTATTACTCACCTCAAACCGTTGAAATCTCTAGCTCGCGATGCCTTTGCCCCTCAAACCGGCCTCCACGCGCGTCGAATCTAACCAAAATCACAGCGAATACATCAAAATATGCTAAGGGAACAATACCCAATCGAAGACAATCGAAATATAGCAAAAATCTCGAAACTAACAAAACCCGAGCCCTGGGCCCACTTCCGAAAAATTACGAAATTCACATCACAGGATTCCTCGTCTCGCCACGAGTCCGTGCATATCAATTTACCAAAATCGGAGTTCAAATGCCCCTCAAATTCCAAATTTTCATTTCAAAAACCAAGCCCTAGTTCTTCCAATATTACTCAAATTTCCTAGAATTAAAGGTTGATTCTTCAATAAATAGCGTTTCTAGGTCACGAGACTTACCTCCAATCAATTCCCGTCAAAATCCTCTTCAATTTCTACCAAAAAACTCTTAAGGTGGTCATTAATGGAGGAAATAATGAATGGGGTCACGGATGAAATAATATAAAAACCCTTCTGAACACCCAGATTTAACCCTACGCGAACGCGGTCAACACCCCCGCGTTCGCGATGAACAATTTCCTTTGACCATAAATTTAATCTATGTGAACGCATCGACCAATACGCAAACGCAATGCTTTATGTTCTCCAACTACGTGAACGTGTTCCCCATTACACGAACGCGATGCACAGGCTCCCCAACCTACGCGAACGCGAACCCCTTGTCGCGAATGCGTTGAACAAATAAGGCAGGGCCCCAGGCCCCTTCTACGTGAACGCGAAGAAACCCTTGCGAATGCGATGGTATGCAAAATGCCTCATCGCAAACGCGTTCCCAATGCTGCGAACGCGAAGACCAATTTGGTCTACAACAGCTGGGCAATTTTTCTGCAACAAAATCAAAGTTCAAAACCCCCATTTAGCCATCCGAAATTACCCCGAGGCCCCCGGGACCTCAACCAAAGGCACCAACATATCCCAAAACATCATAAGAACTTGTTCCAATCATCAAAACACATCCAAAAAAAACCAAAATCATCAATTTACATCGGATTCAAGCCTAAGTTTCTTCAAAACTTCTGAAACACGCATTCGATCAAAAACCCTACCAAAACACCTCCGAATGACCTGAAATTTTACCCGCACATCCAAAATCAGTTAACGGAGCTACTGCAACTCTCGGAATTCCATTCCGACCCCCAAATCAAAATCTCACCTACCAACCGAAATTCGCCAAAATACTAACTTCGCCAATTCAAGCCTAATTCTACACCGAACCTCCAAAACCAATTACGATCACACTCCTAAGTCACAAATCATCCCCCAAAGATAACCAAATCACTGGAAACCACATCCGATCCTCTAACTAAATAGTCAACTTCCGATTGACTTTTTCCAAAACAAGCTTTCCTTAAAGATACTAAGCGTCTCATTTCTTATAAAAACCAATCCAAATCAACTCTAACACACAATATACCGATAACGAAACATGAAGAAGCATAAAATATAGAGGGGGGGAACAGAGCGGTAACTGATGAGACGACGGGTCGGGTCGTCACATGCTAGAGTCAATCCACCACTCCTTCGAATTTCCAACGAGGTTGCATTCTGATAGTATTGCACAAAAATCATCAATGTCATCATTATTTTCCACTATGTTGGCTTGTCCCTTCTTCTTATCCTTTTTTGGGAGACGACAAGTGACCAACTCTTCCACAATTGTAGCAGTTGCCCTTGAATTTTTGTTGGTTCTGCTCCTTAGTCTGTCCAGAAGACCTCTTCCTCTTTTTACTTTTTTGGAGCAGTCTCTTCAACGATATTAGCTCCCATGATCGTTGTATTTCCACGAGACTTATTTTCAGCTGTTTTGTTGTCTTCCTCAATCTTTACACGTATCACAAGATCTTCCAACTTCATTTCTTTGTGCTTGTGCTTAAGATAGTTCTTGAAATTCTCTCCACGAAAGAGGCAATTTTTCAATCATTACAGCCACTTGAAATGCTTCATTCACGTCCATAACTTCAGCACTAAGGTCGTGAAAAATAATTTGAAGCTCCTAAACTTGGGTTCCCACAGTTTTATTGTCTATCATTTTATAGTCTAGAACTTTTCAAGCATACATCTTCCATCTTGTACTTCTTCTCAAGTGTGTCCCATAATTCTTTCTAAATATTCATCGCATTGTACACAATGTACAAGTCATCCTCTAAAGCGCTTAAGATATAGCCTTTGCAAAGAAAATTTGCCTGCTTTCACGCCTCAATAATCATGAACTTCTCATTGTCCGGCATATCCGCAGCAGGCACTGGAGGCTCTTCACTAGTGAATTTCTGCATACCAAGTGTGGTAAGCCAGAAGAACACCATTTGCTGTCATCCTTTGAAGCTGGCTCTAGAAAATTTCCTAGGTTTCTCGGCTGGAGGAACAACAGTGCAGCTTGACAAGTCTATCGTCGTTGCAGCAACAGTTGCAGAAGGATTACTGTTATCAATTGCCATTTCTCACCTTCAACAATAAAAGAGTTCAATTAATGGCAAAACTAGAATAGTAAACAATACTATAATCAGTAAACAATACGTAGAAATTGAAGTTTTTATATACTGTTACACAAAAAATGATGAAGCTTTTATATTCTTCAAATCGTTTTCTGAATTTCAATATTATGATGAAGTTTTTATATCTTCAAATTAGAATAGTAAAATTCAGACAGAGTAGAGAACCACATAGGTTTTAATCACCACAAACAGAGCACAAAATATAATAAAGTAATTTCTTTAAGATTGTTATCAAAATTGTATTGCTGTAAAATTAATAAAACAATAAATTCTCTGAAAATAGAAACAGAAAATTAGTAAAACTAGAACGTCAAAATAAATTTTAAAAATAGTATATGAATAAATCGAGCCCACTGAATACACAGTATGTCCTTAAGAAATTATTCTCCTTAAGTACCCGAGGTTCTAGAATATATCCTCCCAGAATAGAATGATTTAACTCACCAGAGTGTTAGTACCAAAAACGCCGATGAACAGCGAACCACTCGAAGGCTGTAAAACACACTAGAATTTTTATGTGAAGAAGAAGAAGAAGACCATAAAATTTTGTCAGTAAATATCCTGGGATTTGAAGGAATATTCATAGCCCATGTGGCACAGTTTCTGAAAAGGTTTGCAACCTTTCAGAACAACCATAGTTGTTGGAACAGGTTTAACACTATTTTTGAAAAGGTTTGCAACTTTTCAGAAAAACCACATCTATTGAAACAGGTGAGGAAATATTGCAGGAAAAACAAATGAATTTAAAATAATCCGAACTAGACCAGGTCATGGGTCATGGGTTATTCATGATTGAATTTTCGTTAATTAATTAATTAATTGAAAATAATTTTGTCCAAGATTAATCAATCAATCGATCTTTGACCAAATCCAAATCCAAAGCCGAAGACGAGTCGAGCCGAGCGAGCGAGCGACGACGATGGCGCGAGGCTTGCTTTCTTCTTAACTCTTTAAGAGCTAAAAGATGAGCTTCTCTATATATATACAGATTTTCTTTCCTTCTACAAATGAGTGACAAAATGCATTAGTAAAGTGAACTCATTTAAAATTTCACTTCACTCCATTTCTTTTTCCATCATTTTCCATTCACGCCTCTTTTGTTATTAATAACAAAATCCAACAAACCACTCATCTGAGATATTTACAAATTCATCCAAGACCTGGTAGTACGACTCATGAGCTTCTAAGACTTGGAATTTATAAAGCTAGTATGAATAAATACACATTATGTTTGAAAGATACATAAACATAATAACAAAACTTAAGCTACAAGGACAAGAGGCAGTTATATCCGGAATGCGCGAACATATTCAGAATCTGCACCCGACATCACCAATAGCTCAACATCAAAAATATGTTCACATCATATAGAAGTGTAGTATCTGTACAACCAAATCCATGTATTGGTAAGTGTTTTGTCTAACCTCGTCGAAGTAGTGACAAGGATTTTAGTTAAAAGATGCTTATTGTTATAACCTGTATATTAGATTAATAGTAAAAGCAGTTCAATGCATAACAGATAAAAGTACTATATACAACTTTGCGAGATAGTCAACTATTACTAAAAGGAATCACAGTAGTAGATTTACAATCCTTCCTGGTATAAGAAATATATCTGAGATATCACGTCAAACGGCACGGTAACACCCTTCATGCTTCCATCTCTGTGTGTGTGTATAATTCCTTTGTGACAAATCAATTAGCACTGCAATAGCCTTCGTGCGTTCAACTCATCCTCCCAAATGTATGAGTTTTAGAACCAACCAGATGATAGAAATATTGGTAATAGGAATTACAAAGTAAGAAATATGCAACTACAACAATGGACAAGGATACACATGTGGGCAATAGTAAAAGACTAAATG
Source organism: Nicotiana glauca (assembly GCA_026770625.1). Lineage (NCBI taxonomy): Eukaryota > Viridiplantae > Streptophyta > Magnoliopsida > Solanales > Solanaceae > Nicotiana > Nicotiana glauca. The sequence continues at coordinate 323,237 of MU672704.1, read as the reverse complement.
AAAAGCATGTGAGTAATAACAATAATTGGAAAACAAAGAATATCAAATTCAATTAACTAGCACATTAGAGGTCTAAGTACAAATATAATAAATAAGACGGCAATACATGATTTTTAGAAGTTGACAGGTAAGGGCATGAATAATCAACATGGTGAAAGGCTTAGACAAAATACATACTTTACCCATCGACCTTATACTCAAATCCCTATTACACACTTCTTAAATACGGGAATAGTATTACATACCAAATCTTTTAAAAGTGTGTCAATTACACACCTCTTTTTTCATGTGTCACACGCGTGTATTACATATAAAAGAGGCACGTAAAACTAAAAAATCACCTGAAATTAAGTTTTTTCCCCTTTTTTTAACTATTTTCTTTTCAAATTAAAGAAAAAAATATAACCCCTGTCTTCTTCCCCA